>JANEYF010004320.1:0-181917 GCA_029963845.1 Rhamnusium bicolor | reverse complement strand
TTTTTTATTCTGTATTCATTCTTCTTCATCTTTAGTAACTTTCTTTATTCTTTTTAATGATAGAGTGTACAATACTGTGTCCTCTGCTGGGAAGTGCTTCGAAGGACTTTTCCTTACAAGAAAAAGCGTCTTGCTAGAAGGAAGAACATCATTTGGTTAAGCGTGGGAGGCTTTTCTTCTGGTAGAACGCAATTTCTCTGGACCCTTTCTTTATTTTTGGCATCGGTCTTTGAGAAAGCGCTACTAAAATAAATAGCAGAACTAAGTACTTCGCTTGTCCTGCTAATAGGATGCAAAGTATTCATAAACGACGATAATTTGGTAGGATAAAGATGATGCTGTGTGTTGCCGACAGGATGTTGTATAATCTATCATTAAAATTCATATGGAGCCGTTCTAGAAACTAAAAAACCGCTGCCAGTGCCATAAGGGATCAGAACTTCCTCACTGTAGTAAAACTCAACGTGTGATGGATTTTATAAAAAAAGTAATTTTTGACGTTTTCAAAAAAGTCACATTTTATGACATTTAAAAAAGTCACATTTTGACGCTTCAAAAAAGTCACTTTGACGTTTTCAAAAAAAGTCACATTTTTTGACGTTTCAAAAAAGTCACATTGGTGGAATGTCACTAATATTTTAACCAGACATTGGGACCGACTTTGCCCATCAACGAACTCAATCTCTTCCTTGACCTCTCTGAAATGTGTGTACCAAATTTGAGAGCTTTATCTCAAAAACTATAGCTGCTATTACCGAATCATGAACCTGCTGAATGAAAAATTTTCCTGTCTGAGAAATTTTGTGTATCGTCATATTTCGTCTTGATTCATCCAGAAATACAATAAAAATTTTCAAAATTTTTCCCGAATATATAACTTCCTCAATTTGAGGGTGAAAGTAAAATTATGGACAAATTCAGTATTTACAAAAAGAATTAATGAATGAAGGAATGAATGGACTAAATACGATACATTCTGTGAAATTTAACCAAATCAGGAATTTTAATACGGATGCCACTAAGAAACATTTAAGTGACAGATAAACATGTTATCAGTTATTTCTACTTTTAATAGGGATCGAGGGTACCTCGCTTCATCGAAATACTTCACATTGTACAATAGCAGTGCCTTTATTTACCTGGAAAAATAGAAATGTGATGGTAAATCTAGCTTATTATCTAGATGTAAGAGAAAATAATCTAAAAAAATACTAATACCCAAAATTAACAGCGAACAGCAGCTGACATCGACGTTTCTGCAATTAATCCTCTTCAGTGTAGCTTCGCTTGATATAAGGAAGAGGTATGGCGTAAAATCTTAATTTTTAGAAATCTTTTGATGTGAATTAATCCGCCGTAGCTTACATATTATTTAAGAGACATGATGGCGATAGGGATAGAGGCTTTAATATATATTTTTTATGACGATTGCCAATTGTACCAAGTTTTTCTTACCAATAATTTTCTATTAACAGTTTCAAAAGCTCTTCGAAAATCCAAGAAAACTGCCAATAAGTATATTATTATTGTCATCAATCCTTATCCCATTTATCACTTATATTTAGTATTACCGATTCACAAGAATGTTGTATACGAAATTCTGACTGATTTAAAACGATCACATTATTTTTATCACAATATTTTAAAAGTTAGATTTTTACTACAATTTCCAAGAACTCTTCATATACTTACATGGTATTTATTGGCTTAAATTCTTCATAAAGATTAGTAGGTATTATATACTTTGGGCACAGGTACAACACATGATGTTTTCCAGTCACTGGGGAAAATTTCACTCTGTAATGATGAATTTACAACATCCAGAAAACGATTTACGGTAATCATAAACGCGTCCTTAATTATTTTTGTAGTTATGCTATCTGCTCTTCCAGCAGCATCTTTTAATGAGTACACAATTGTTTTTAATTTATGCAGATTAATAACTTTAAATGTATTAAATAATTCAATCCTTTCTATGTTTGCTGTTATTGTATCAAAGTCTTTTGGTATTATTATTTCACTGATTATAATATCGATACTTTCTAAGAAATATTTTTTAAATTTATTTGCTACAATTTGTTTATTTGAAATTTCCACATTTTCAAATATTATATTTTCTTCCACAAGTTTCCTAGTATTGGGTAATAAGGTTTTTAATTTCTTCCACATTAGTTTGATGTTAATTTTATTTCCATCTATTATTTTATTAAACTATTTTTTTGCATTTCTTATTGTAGCTGTTGCATTGTTTCTTAGGTCTGTGTACGTTGCTTCTTCATATTTTCTATCTCTTTCTCTCAATAAATTAATTATTTCATAATAAATTCATAAAAATTGGAAATTGATATTTTTCTGCTATGGTAAAATCAATGGCAGGACAAATTATATTGAGTGTATCAGAGATGCCAGTTAATAGGGAATTTGACAAACTATTGATATCAAGTGATACTGTTATTCAAATACTATCAAAATCACGAAAGAATGTCATTACGTCATCGTTATAATTCATATGAACTAAATCAACACTGCGTTAGTCAAATTCAGGCTTGTTGAAATGTCGTCCAGATATAAACAAACTTTACTCGCTGACAGGTGAAAAAGTTAAAAACATAATTTGTTCTTTAAAAGTCAGAATAATTTAACGATTTCATCAGTGTTTAAATTTGAACTAATTTTATGTTTTTATATAATTTGACGAAATATAGATTGCTTGTAGATATTAATAATTACATTTAAACTAATTAACATCATTAAAAATTAAAAAACTGTCTGATGGCGTTCTAGAAAAAGGATTTCGTATGTATTTTTGAGAGATCATTATTACACATTGAAACATACATTTTGTTTTGAAGATTAACTATTATTAGTTCTGAAATGATTTGTTTTCATATACAAAAATCAATAAAATAATGAAAACGGTAAAATCAAACTCAAAAATAAGCAAATCGAAATTTGACAGCTGACATGCAGAAACAGACACATGTAATAACGACGCTAATCAAAAGCGATATTACGTACGAAATCAGGCCCTCTCTTCCTTTTCCGTCAAGGAAGTTAGGTTTTCGTATAACACAGCAACAACGTTAGTCTGAGATATTAACGTGCTTCTCTAAGTGAACTTGAATGAATTTTTTCAAATAGTGAAAACAGTGTACATTTTTTATAAAATTTTCTTCTTACTAGTTATATATCTTTAGTGCAGAAACATTTTCCACTTAAAAAATGTACCTACTTTAAATAATAATAAGCCAGCAATAATATGGTATAATGAGTCCCTTCGTAAAATGCGTGACAATTTCTTTTGCGTTAAGCTGATATGCAATGTAACTAAGAATCCTGCTGACTTTCGGGTATATAAAGATTTACAAAAAAGAATATAAAATTGAAATTAACGCCACCAAAAAAGTTGCATTCGATCAGTATATTTCAAACTCTGAAAACAAAGCCAGAGACAGCTGCAAATTAATAAATTATAAGAGAAATAATAAACATTCGACTTAAATTGATCCTATTTTATCACAAGAAGATTTTAATAATTACTTTAGTACTGTAGCAGAGAATATTAGAAAAATTCCTGTTGCAGCTGGCTCTTATTTTCTATGGCCAGTCACTACGTTTGAAGCTTTTGATGCAGCTAAGGCAATAAAAAATTCTCCTTGTACTGATTTGAATAGTAAGATAATTAAAGAAACTATTGATATAAACATATACCTTCTAACATTACTAATAAATAGGTATTTTAGTGAAGAAGTTTTTCCAGACTCTTTTAAAGTAACGAAAGTCATCTCACTTTTTAAGAAAGTGATACGGGAATATTGGGCAACTACCGACCCATTTCAATTATCCCTATTTTTGGTAAATTAGTTGAAATTCTATTAAAATTATCATTGTCTCAGTACATAGAAAATCACTCCTTAATTTCAAATTGTCAATATGGTTTTCGATTTAAACTTTCTACAACTCATGCTGTACAGAAAGTGGTAGGTAACATAGTCGAAAATTTTAAGGAGGGGAAACATATAGGTGGCATTGTGTGATCTCTTCAAGGCTTTCGACTGTGTTCCTCACGATCTGCTGCTGATAACATTATCTCACTATGGTATAGGAGGGTTGTCTCTGATTCTTTTTGAATCATATCTAAGTAACAGAAGACAATGCGTAGGTATCAATAATATAAATTCATATTTTAGCGACGTTAAACATAAAGTACCCCAAGGATCTGTCTTAGGACCACTCTTGTTCATTTTATTCATTAATGTTATTGGCTACTTTCTTCGTCCCTACAATTGTATACTTGTTGCCGATGATACAACTTTAATTACTTTGGATACAGATTATTTAAATAAATAATTAAAAACAATTGAAAAAACTACTGAGAAATGGTTTGTCGTAAATAAACTTAAACTCAACAGTGACAAATCACAGAATCTACTTTCATCTTCAAACCATGCTATTATTAGAGGAAAAATTTTTAAGTTGCTAGGAGTTATATTGGATGATAATTTAAGTTGGTCCGGTCATGTCGGCTATTTGGGAAATTCACTCGCAAGTATAATTCATTTGTTACGCCAACTGAGGTTAGTTTTGGGCATTAACGCCATGCCTTCAATATATTCTGCCTTATTTCATTCGCGTATTACCTACGCTGTGATTCTATGGGGTAATTCTAGTCATGCACAAAAAAATTTTCGACTCCTTTTTTTCTGATATAAGCAAGCATTGTGGAGGTTTAAGTTACAACTTTTTGAAATATTTGCGATTTTCTTAGAAATTCAAGAATTTTTAGTAAAAATTTTATCAAATTAGCCATGATTAGAAACAATCAGTAATGTCATTCATTATGTCAAGGTACATTTGCTACTCGATATCCACAAAAACGGAAACCGTCACCAAACATTGTAAAACGCATACTGGATAATTTTAAAAACTATGGCTCTGTCAAGGCAAGAATTCAAAGGCGAAAGCATATTGTTGATGATGAAAACGTAGGAATAGCAATTCTGGGATATTTTCATGCATTTTCAATGATGTCATTAAGACAAGCTGCTCTGGAATCGGGACTATGCAAGGATTCAGTTCAACCATAGATGATATACATGATGCTACAAAGTTTTTACAGATCTTTTCCAGTTTGTGATAACTAAACTAGTTAAGAGGGTAAGTTGTGCATACATTGTTATAAATTGTAACAGTTTATTGCTTTTATTACTAGTTAATTTCTTTTATTACACTTATTATGATGCGTACGCCTATGTCCTGCGGCGCATTATTGCCAACTCTATTAATCATTATAATTATTTCACTTAAAATTTCACAACACAAATCACAAATAACACTTGTTTACATTTAATAATAAGTCTTGTCTGCTCTACTAGAACTGGATTCCTGTGACGTCACAGCATCAACTTGCCGGGCCGTCCGTGTCTGCACGCGCAATAGATTAATTAAAACTTTAATGTTGAATAACTTTTGTAAAAGAAATCCTTAACCCAATATTTTTTGTATTAAGTAAAGATTCTAAAAATGCCAAAATTATATTTTGTTCATGCCTTTATTATTATTATTATCATCATGATTATTATTTCGAGCAGTGACGACTACATCCATTTTTTTTGTTGAAAGGAAGATGACAGAAAAAGTAAAAAAAACAGTATATTTAACTTTGAAATATTAAAGACGGTCACTATGTGCAAATATTCATATGATTTTAGACAAAGTTCTACAACTACATTCCGCATCAAGGCATAAAATTCACTTAGAGATGGCATTATGTAACTTACTCAAAAGTTAAATTGCATTATTTAGTTGTCTCTGCTAGAGAACTATCTTGGTAAAATTTACCAGAACAGTGACTAAATTTAGAAAATATGAAATAGGAAGTTATCCACTCAACGTACCTACATAGTTTCTTTAAAATTTTATTTTGAAATATTGCCTGAAACCACGCATATGTCCATCTATAACTCTTACGAGTTAGATAAATAAAATAATTTATGTTCACACCCTGAAAGAAATAAAAAATCATTGCAATTTATTATTTTGCTCCTTATGGTTTTAAATTAAAAAAAGAAAAAATGTTTTTAGTGTTTTAAACTTTTCTTGTATTATGTGTAATTTAGTTTGTCTAGTATCCGCAGGATGATACTGATATGTAGTTTAATAAATTTATATTTGTTTTTGCGCGAACGGGAATAAAACAGTATTTTACTGCCTCAAAACAGGAAGTAAAACAAGCGTTCATTCTCTTGAGATTTAAAGTCGCCCTGGAAATCAATGAACAATACAAACGTAACGTAACCTCAACATTTTTATTATGTCCAACTATTAATGGCAGAAAAAACAAAAAAATTAAGAATTAAACATATAAACCATAAAATATAACTTATTTCAAATTAAAATTAATATTAATATAATAATTTTTTCACAATTTATAATATTCGGTAATTACTTATATTTAGTAATCTAAACGTCAAACAGAAATAAATAAAAAATAGTGTCAAAAAGACAATAAAATACAAGGATACATAGATAAATTTGGAATAAAATACAAAAGCCTTGTGGCCGATTATTATTCTTTAGTTTTTACATTTAATTTTATTGCAATAAAAATTGTGTCCATTTGTGTAAAAAATTTTGTATGCACCTCGGAAGCAAAGAGTGTTTTAGTCCCTTGCACTATTCATGCCGCGACTAAAATACTCACTTTACTCCCTTGGTGCATAAATAAATATTAAATGTTTTCTTCAGTAGGAAACAAATTTCACATCAATTTTTAATTTGTCTCGCGGTAGAATCGAACCACCGATATTCGTTCGATACCAAATAATTGTACTTGCATACTTCTTGTAGGTTATGTTCACACTTTCATGGAACTTCCGGTATAACAGAAAGTGATGTCAACTTTTCATGGCCTATTCAAAAGTTTCTAATGTGTTCTTTCCAACAACATATTATATGTGGCTAGTTTGCAAAAGAAACAAATAACAAATCGGAACTTAATTTAATTGTTTGGTAATATTACCGATGATGAATAAAAAAATTAATATAAATGTTCGAAGCCTTTTCAAAATTAAATAAAAAAATATCTGTTGTGGTCAGCACATAACTTTCTTATAACAGTATAATATTATCCTGATCTAAAAAAATCATTCTATTTAATTCTTCACTTACCTCAATTAAATTTTAATAGTGTACCTTGAAATATTTCATTAAAATTTTTAAATAATTAATTTTCAGCGTCGTTCGATAATGTCAATTCATGTCATATATTTTAATAATTTCTTCTTATTGACATTGATATTTTTGTAAGTAAACTAGACATTTCAAATGTCAAACTGCTAAATTTATCCTATTTTCATGAGGTCAAATGTGAAAAAAATTTAAGTTTACATCAGCCTTATTTAAATACTTGGAAAATATATTTTATTAACTTGATATAGTAGACATGATTTATAATCTTTTATCAAGAATTCATTTTTTTTGTAAAGACAAAATTTAAAAAGTTTGGGTCCCATGGACCTCCTTTCAGCTGGACAATTTTGCTCATCGCCGAATTATTGTCTTTGCCTTTAGAACATGTATACCAAATTTGAAAGCTTTATCTCAAAAACTGTGGCTGCTATCGCGATACTACAGACATGCAGACAGATTTTCCATAAAGTTATGTTTTTTTCATTATAATTCGTCGAGATTCGTCCAGAAATGCAATAAAAGTTTTTTAATTTTTTTTTCCAAAATTTTGCCTTTTTTCTTCTTTCATTCATTATATCTCTTCTGGTGGTACAACATTCACCAATAATGTGTCACTTAAAATGCTGAACATCTTAACTGCCAAATTTGGGAAGTCTCCCATTAGTATTTTCTGAGTTATCGTCGCCACACACATACACGCAACTATCCACGCACACACGAACCGACAGACATCATTCGAAAAATAAACAGAATAGATTCAGGAGGGTTCAAAACGTATATATTATTCAAAATCTCCAGGTCAAAAAAATCACGATTACTATGGTTTCTTATATTAGGTATAAGAAAGTAATATGCTTATTTTATCAACTTCGTTAATAAATTTAAGTCGATTTATTGTTGTTGTCGCATGATATGTACTGTTGGAGAAGAAACGAATGACGCTCTCAAAGTAAAACATGAAAATATACCATTCCTAGTTGACATCACTTCCGGCCGGAAGGAAGTGCCAATTACTCAACCATTGTTGCTAACCAATTTATTTCTTATTTTTCAAAGCACGGTAGTTATGAGGATGCGAGTACCAATCTGAATTATCCTGTCTATACAGTGTTAGGGAGAATGGTGGAGTAATTTAAATCGATGGTAGAGGAATGCCCAATAATCAAAAAACACTTATACCAGAGGAAACATATGTTGTTTTTTTTTTTCATTAAGTTAAAAACACCCTGTAGAGTGTTTAGGCAGCATGGTCATGTCTTCTCGTAGGAGATACAAATTTTTAAATAAAGCGGTGACAATTTTACACTATAGCTGTTAGAATAGTGTTTGAAGTTAATTGTTGATAATCAGATCCAAATTGTGATTCTTTCTGCAATTCACGCGGCAAGAGCAATAGCTTTAGTGCAGGACAGAAAGTCGTAATGTTATGCGGCTGAGGTACTGGGAATTTTAAAATGCAGTATTTAGAGAGACGTAGAACACTTTCGTGAATCTGGTGAGTTTACAAGGCGAAAATGATCTAGCAGAAGTAGGTGTACAAATTTGTTGTCCCTTAGTGCGTGACAAAAACATTACTGTTGTTTGGGCAAGAAATTGGAGGAGGTACGACAGGTAGGGTTGAGTGCAACAACGGTAAGGAGATGATTGAAACAATATGGTTTACGTACAAGAAGACCAGCCACTGCCCCGTATAGTTGACCAGAAATAACAGAGTGTCACGTCTTCGATTTTCTAGGGTACATCAGACTGGGGCTTTCAGGAATTCGTCTTTTATCACCAGATGATCGTCGAAGAATATATCAAAGGACAGGTGGGCGATTTGACCAAAACTATTATGATGGCGACTGAGTAATGGTATGGAGTGGCGTGTGCATGGAAGTTTGAACGAAATCATGATACTAAAATGAAAAAGATATCCTCACACGCATGTAGTGGTGACGTAGTTTTGTGACAACTTTTCAAACCATTTGTCAAACTGTCTGCGATACTGTTGGAATGTTGTAATTTTGTTTTTGATGATAAATATGGTTATGTGCGCCGTGAACGTGATAAACTCTAAAAATAATAATAGTAAAAAGATCAACGTTTCTATAAATAATTATAGATTTTTTCTCGCTTTCAAAGAAAAAGGAAACTTGTAAAGTATGAGTGCAAAATGTTTGCATCGTGATAAACTGAACATACCTACTGCATGAATTTGCTCCGAGAATTACGCGCAAAATGACTACTATTGTTTACAACATAGGCTCTTAAATTTATGTAAAAATAAATGGAAATTGAAGAAAGATGCTATTCCGTCTATAAATTTGCGACTCTAACTCCATGTACCAGTAGCTTTTTTTGGAATCAAATACTAAACGAGGTTATAGAATCAAGAAACGAAATTTATTTAAAAACATTAAGCGGTAGGTTTTTCTTGTCCTAAAGCTATACGTCTCCTACGTTTTGTAAACTAAAATGATCAAGATACATTAATTTAAGGTACAGGGTTATTCATTATAAATTACTCACCCCTTATCATCGTTATTATTGCCTATAGAAAAAAAGTTTTAAATAAAAGTTGTCTGGTTAAGACTGAATTTTGTTAAAGTGCTATCAAAAGTACAGTAGCGTGCAGATTTCAGGGATACAAAAAAATAATATTTTCTTTTTAAATAGGATACTCTGTATGTTATTAAATTTTTGGAGTGATCCTTTGTTTGTAATTTCAAAAATATACCATATGTTACCCCTACCATATACCGTTTTTGAGTTATTAAACGACGAATATCTTAATTAAACTAGTTACCTACTGTAAATATGGAAAAGTTAACATTATTAAAATGACATCTATTATGTTTGATAAGTGACATTTCTTTAATGAAATAATCAAAATGGTTTACAGTGAAGAAGAAAAAGTGCAAATTTATAATGAATAACTCTGTACATACATTAAACTTAAAATAGATACCATATTAATTTGAAGGCAAAAATACATTGTTTTTAATTAATTTAGTATTAAAGTACATGTACGTAAAGTAGGTTTCAAGGTGAGATGTTCGGAAAAACGTATAAAAAGCAACAGAGTATCTGTGAGTGATGGCGAAGTTTGTCACAGGATGACGTTATGCGCAGAGCAGACCGAAATAAGCACCACTAACGATCAATCATCTTGCGCAACATTGCCTGTTGTGAAATATGATTGATCGTGAATGATACTGATTGACATGTTGCACAACCTGTTTTGTAAAATTAGAATCGCCAAATATTTTTTGGGCAACAGACCTGTTGCGCAACAAATTTGTATCGTGCAAATTTTACTGTTCCAAGATTTGACTGCCGTACTGTGCGTGTGCAGAATGACATAATAAGTAAATAGAAAATACATAATACAATATTATATTTCAAGTCGTTTACGGAACATAAAGATTTTTGACTCGAATTTATTGATATGAATAGAGAACTCGATAGGAGCATACATGTGACAGATTCAACGAGCGTATTTTAAATGAATGTTGTGCAAAAAAGTGTCAACGTGTGTACGATTTTAAAATAATAAATTTGCACAACAATATGTTGCGCAAATAATTGTTGTGCAAAATGATTGATCGTGAATAGGCCCCCTTAGTATCATGGACCGGAATTAGTATAGTTGCGGAGGGGAGCTATGGCTGCCGACATATACATACAGAATGGGAACAAGTTGAACAGAATTATACTCGCTACTTTATCGAAGAAATGCGTATAGAGGCCCGTAATTCGTGCTCGTGAGGGAAATGCACGTTCCTAAATTTTTTGTCTATATGTGTGGTTTCCTGTATTTATTGCCATAAGTAAACAGTAATGTAAAACTGTCAGCGTGTTATTTGAAAATTTGTATCTCCTACGGGAAGACAGATATTGATTCAGAGAAAGAAAATATTGAGAATTGATGTGGCTTGAATATGAAGCATGTTGGAACATGACCATGCTGCCCAAGTTTTTTGAAAATTAGAAAACACGTAATAATCTACATATATGAATTTATCTACAATTTTCTAAAAAAATCATTAAATCGGTTCAATGGTGAACAAGTTATTAAACATAAAATTTTGGGAGGATTGAATTTTTTTACTTTAAATATATTTCTAATAAAAAAAAAACAATTAATGACAAAAATCAAATTTAAACGTTGACACTTCTGGCAAATAAAATAGTACATGAAATTTGAATTTTAACCATTTGCATATTTTCTGACGTAATCGAGGGACATACATAAATGAACTGTGAATATTTTATAGCCTGCTTTCCTATTTTCTTGAAACAAAAGTTATGGTCAGGGAATTTCTCTTTTTCCATTTTAAGTATAATAAAATTATACGAAGGTATTCTAAGACAATCAAATGTCAATAAAAGAAAGGGTCGTGTTTTCTAAGTAATTGATTTAGAACCCGAATAAATTGAGGACACTCGCATATAAGGTAATCGAAAGTATCCGTCCACCTGACTCATTTGTAAATTTATCGCAGGATAACTTTCTTACGACACATTTTTACTTACAAATCTCAAATTGTTTTACTTGGTATTAGACATTTAGTTAAAACATTCTTTTCAAAATAAATTAGTGGACAACTCAATTATTTCACTGGAATGGGTATAATTATCTATACAGGGAGACTCGTTGCATCGGGGAAAAACTTCAACTAGTGATGTGCGATGATACTTTATAAAAAAAGGTTATAATGACGTGTGTACGAAAGTTATTAATAAGAGGGCTATACTCCCCCATAGATTGACCATGAATGATGTATACTGATAAAACCGAAATGTTATGAGATATAGATTTGACCTTCTGTCATAATTAGAAACTAAATGAAGTACGAGTTTTGTAATTAATGAAATTTTAACTTATATGAATGATCATAACCATTCTCTTCATATTTTCTTCATCTTAAGTGTTCTTGAAGAAGTGGTAAGAAAATGGATTTCTACATAAAAAAATATACATGAAAGATGCATTTCATCTTTACCAGCAACATCCCTATTTATCGCCCGTCTTCTCCTTGTTCTTACTCCAACGCTGTTTAAGTCAGAATCTATATTGTCTTGGAGGTGCATTCAGAGTCTTGCTCTTCTGCATTGTACTGCAGATGTTCTCAAGTTCATTTGCCTCCATCTGTATAATATCTCGAAGATGGCGAAGTAAGATTCCTGTATAGCCTCTACAATTCAAAGTTGTACCTTGCCCTCACGTGCCATTTGCTTCAATGGCTCTATAGATTCTCTTTAGCACCTTTCTTTTAAAACAGACATGTCCATGTTTCTGAGCAGTAGAGATGTTAACACTGGTTTTATAAAGGTTTTATAAAGTTTACACTTTGTATTTTTAGAGATGATATAAGATCTGACTTGCACGACGAGTCCAACCTACTTATTTCGGCTGTAGTATCATTTTGGCTGTTAACCAATTGGAGGTGCATAAACTTACTTCCTGGTCCTATATCGTCTTATCTGTAGTTATATTTTTGTTACTTCTTGCCATTTCTGTCATTGCTAACATGTATTTAGTTTTATTAGTGTTAATTAATAATCCTATTTCTTCTACTGCCCCTTTTAATGCTGTCTATGCTTCTTAACTGATTTTCCAGATATATGAAATCTATGCCGTCCGTCAAAATTTGGACCGATTTGTTACATATTGTCCCCGTTGTTTTAATATCCGACATTCGTATAACTTTTCCAAATTAAATAATGTGTAGGGAGTGCGTCTCCTTGGTGCAGTTCATTAGTGGTTTAAATAAGTTCTGACAAATTGCTTTCTATACGTAGGCAAGCATTCCACTTTTTTCATTGTCAGTTCAAATCTATAAGATTTATCATGTGGTTTGGTAATTGATCCTCTCACAGCTGCATAGAGATTTCTTCTTTTTATAGTGTCATAGAAGGCCTTTAAATCGCCAAAAATATGATGGGTGGCAAACTCGTACTTTTACGTTTCGTGGACTGTCAAAATTTAATGTACTTGTTTCCTCCAAATTCGGTACTTTTCTAATTCTCTTTCTGCGTAGGGTCGGACTGGATTAAAAAGTGTTATGGAGAATACTTCGCATGTAGTGTTTATTTAAGTATATCGTCTTAGATAGCGCAAGGTATACCTACATTTCATTCATCTAGAAGAATTATTGTCCTGCAGATTTCTATAATTTAGCAGACATTTATTGATTCTTCACCGCTGTTTTTGAGAATCTCTTGATTTAAATGTTCTTGTTTTTTAGCTTTATGAATAGCTTCTTCTCTTCGTTTTGCCTAGCATTCCCCAATGGTTTAAATGGTTATTCTTGTTCTTCGAGTCTGCATTTTATTGTAGGCTTTATTTCTTTCCTGGTAGCTTCCGCGCATTTCTCCAATAACTCCTGGGAATACCCCGATATTTACCAAGCACTGCCCATGATCGTATATCTTCTTTGACTTTTGTCCATTACACGTATATTTGAGAGGGGCTCGCCTCGTCTCATTTAAATTTACTATTCTATTAGAAAATTTGTATACAATTTTTTACTTCGGTAAAATTACTGAAAGATTTGGTAAAGAAGAACATATATGTACTGTTGCGGTACGGTGAGAGTTAATAGAAAAAAGAATTCCAGAATTATTGTCTGACAAAAATTTAGTTAGGGGGGCAAACTGATTGGGCAATAAATGGAAGTAAAATTTCTTGTGTAAAATGGAAGGAAAGACATGTTGTCCAAATTATTTCATCCATTCATGATCACACAGAATATTCATAAGTGAAGAGGATGGAGAAGTACAATGTCCTGTTGCTGTCAAAGAGTATAGACGTTGCATGGGTTACGTCTTACGTCGATCGTGTCGGCATGCTAAAATCTTTTTATGGCATTGACCGAAGTTATAAAAACTGATGGCATAGGCTATTTGTCCATTTTGATGACGTCACTATTGTCAATGCTTTCGTTTTATATCGGAAACGCGCTGATGCAGAAAATCTTAACTTGAAATATTTTAAATTACGTGTACCGAGTGGAGCAACGGAAAAAGGTAATCCTGTAAAAAAATCTGTACTGAAAGAAAACCGGTAAAAACCGTATGTTACACCAGAGTTACCCAAAAGTGATACACTTCACATGCTATCCTATAGTGGGTCAAGACGTTGCGCATTGTGCAGTACGGCAGCAAAACCCTATCGTACACAATGATCGTAGGACTCTGTCTAAGTAGTGAAAGAAATTGTTTCTTGAATTATCACAAATAATTTTGAAAAATAAAGTAACAACAAACTGTAGGTTTTAATTTGCTCATTTAGTTATCTACGTCACAGTAGTTTCACCAAGCAACCATATCCTACAGTACACTTGATTTAAAAAAAAACTGGTACAACTCTTGTAATTGAAAATCTTAATAGTTTAGTTGTGTGCATATGTCTGTAAATAGGGCTGGCCAGGCATGTCGAGAGGGGGTGGAGAAGAGGTGATTTACCTCGGACCTGGGTTTTTTGGAGGAGATCGGTTTTCTTTGTGTTTTTAAACTTATTAAACCTTTCTCTTTTATTTTATTCAAATGGAATTTTAAAAAATAATTAGGAAATAACTTTTTCAAAACATTTTCAAGCCTGCCATATTATTGTTTAAAAAAATAATATTTGTTACGGATAATTCTACTAATGGTTGTAATTAAAATACTAACTGAATAATGATAATTCTATTTTTAAAATAAGAACACAAAAATACCACTTGAGATTAAAAAAAAATGTAAACAATGCAAACTGAACATAAAAATACAATAAAAAAATTAAATAAATGAACTTCAATTACGCAATACAGAATTAACTAACATTTTGATTGCTCCATTAGCGTCTAAAACTGCCTGAAGTCTTGCAGGCATGGACAAAATCAGATTTCTTGCAATATCAACTTTTTGCACAAGTTCTCCCAAGCGTCTTCAATTATCCCTTCCAATTCTTGGGCATTGTTTGGATGGTTATTTAATTTTCTTATATGTTTCACCATTAGTCCCCATACATTTTCAATTGAATTTAAATCCGGACTTTTAGATGGCCACGGTAACAACTCTATGTTTTTATTAAGAAACGATTGCCTGACACGATAGGCCGTATGTATGGAGCAGTTGTCTTGTTGGAAAATAAAATTATTTTCTGGAAATACCTCTATTACTGACGGCAACATAATATTGTCTAATATTTCAGACATTGACTGAAAACCTTCCTGATATTTGTGGATCGAAAGTATATTTTTCGTCGTATCTAGTGGAAGGAGGCGCGAACATGTCCATCGTTACGGGATTTAAAAACCTTTTCGTCAGAAAGACAACTTGTCCCCAGAAGTTTTCATCATTGATTATACAATTGAGTGCAAAAATAATCCTACCCTGCTTCTTTTCTTCTGAAAGTTTGTATTTTTTAGCCGCTGAACAACTCTTCAAGTCGCTTTGTAGTTTTATTCTTCTGCAAGCAGTAGATACCAAAGCAGGGAAATTTGTCTCTGAAATTGCATTTACTGCAGTTTGAAAAGGGTTTTCTATTAGGTAATTTATAAGATATTCTTCTTCTTGATTATTGCTCTTTCTGGGTCTACCGGAACCAACTTTACAGGATACCGTTTGGTTGGTTTCCCATTGTTTTTTAACACTCATTATCGTAGTTTTACTCACATTGTATTCAGCAGCAAGTCTTCTTATGGACCAACCATCTTCAATTTTAGAAACAATTCGAAATTTTTGAATATCTGTTAGATGTCGAACCATTTTTAATAATGACGCCACTGATTAACGTCAAAGTGACATTTGTAAGATTATTAATATCAATCAAAGAACGAATGATTTACATATCTAAAAGAAAGTGTACCAGTTTTTATTGAAATTAAGTGTACGTGTTTAGAAAGAAGAATTGAAATATTCTTTGTTAGTGGTTACTTAGAGCAAATTAGCTCAACTATTATATATAAAAAATATATATATATATTTTTGTTATCCTTTTAAAAATTACAGTCTGGAAATTTAATATAAGAATAAAGCTAAATATTTATATATGAAAAATCACATTTATCAAAGAAAAACAAAAACTCAAATTTTCAGGTTTTTCCAGAAATTTCGAAAACGAAACAAAATACCGCGGATTTTTTTCCGTCATATTACTCAGCATAAAATTTCGCAACTTTGCACCAATTTAACATTGTCTGTATCTATTACGGTTTACGAGATCCTAATGATGAGGCTCGAATTTGATTAACCCTGTATATCAGCTAAAGTTTTTGATGTGTGTATATTCCTACAATCTATTTTGATATAATACGAAAAAATTAACTTTATTTCAAGGTATATTTTGCACACAATTGCACGAAGTGTAATGAAAAATGGTATACAGTGTCATTTTCATAATGCAAACTTTCAAACAATGCAGGTGAATAATAAAACAAACTCTGGTATATAAAAGTGTTTTTAAAACATAAAAAAAATTACCGTTGTTTCATGACCCTTTATTCAAAAGTACTGTAAACAAAATTTAAATTAATTTCTCTAAGGAATAAACTGTACATAAAATTGTTAATTCAACAGAATAATATTTTTTAATACTGAAATCCATGATTTAAAAATTACAGTAAGTGAAATGGGGTAGGCAATTTACAATGCAAAATTAGATCAGTACGTACATAACTGACACACAAAATTTGACTTAATTTACCATTTCGCGCTGCATAGGGATACTGATACCTTCTACATAAAATATTAACTTTGCTTTCTGGTTTGGCTTGATTGCGGGACAACTTAATTCTCCACATAACATGAAACGTGTCCAAGCACGAAGCATTAGGTAATGTTTACGATATGAGAAAATCTTTTGGGGAGTGATATATGATATTTAAGTGCTCGGATAACATTATTATACCAGAGGATCTGAAAAATCGCAATTTTATTACTGTTTATAATTTTCCTAATTTTTGTCGATTTCAGTTATTCACAAACTGAGTCTAATTAATAACATTAGATTATGCGAAAATATAAACATATCTTAATTCACTGAACTGATTCTGCGGTTGGCTCCTTGTGAAACATCATTAAATATTTTAAATATATGAAAGATATTTGCTTTTTAATGTTTCAAAAATATTTTATTATAAACTCTACACGTGTTTCGGTTTTTTAGGCCTTTGTCAAGAGTACAGGGAATACTGAACAGTAAAATTTGTGTTCATTGCTTATATATAACCACATCTGGTACCTACTATAAACTATTGTAAAGTATGTTTTTAAAAGCTGAATATTACTTTATTTTTTAAAATCTAAATTATTTTATTTAAAATATGGTGGCCGGTAAAAATTTGTTGTTCATTCGTTACATTTTTCTTATTCTTAACAGCCTTACTTATTTCTAATTGTTCTAATAGATCAAGTCTCTTTCCTTTCTTTTCCGAATGGAGTAATTTGACATTATTTAAATCTATAAAATGACTGTTTTCTATACAATGTGTTGACATGCCCGTACTATATACATTGTTTACAATAGATTTCCTGTGTTCATCGATTCGCTTTTTTACATTTCGTCCAGTTTGTCCAATGTATATAGCATCACAGTCACTACATTTTAACTCATATACTCCTGTTTTTTTGTAGCTTTTCAGTTTTGTCTTTATTGTTCATTAACATTTTACCTAAATTATTTTTATTTACTGAAATTTTTCTACATCCCAATTTATTCAGTTTATTACTAACTCTATTGCTGATCTTAAGCCTATAATTAATACATTTATATCTCTTATTGCATTCCTGAGAAGAAGCGGCATAAAACTCTTTATGTAAATTTTTCTTTTGTTTGTTTTTTATTAGTTTATCAATTAGGTTTTCTTTATAGCCATTGTTTCTCGCAATTTCTTTGATTACGTTAACTTCTTTTTTAAAATTCTCTTCGCTTAATGGAAATGTTAATAGACGGTGTATGTAGCTGTGGAATGGTGCCATTTTTATTTGCAATGATTGTTTAGATTTACTATGAATTATTGTATCTGTGCAAGTAGGTTTACGATAAATGTCAAACTCTAAGCTATTATTGATATTTTTTATATTAATGTCTAAAAAGTTTAAACCCTCGTCATTTTCCATTTCTAATGTAAATCTAAAATATAAAATATCTAAAATATATCTTAATTTTTATTAAAATTGTATATGGCATTACTTACTAAACTTAAGCCATGTTTAAAATCTGCTGGAATTTGAAATGAAATGAAAATGAAATGAATATCTTGAAAAGATATAACAAAATAAACATTTGTAAATATGTTAAAACATCATGTATAAAAATCAGTTATGAATTTAAAAGATGCAATCAAAAACATAAAACCGTTTCCTCATAATTTCGTTGAGATTCTCTGCGCCTATCTACATACCGATATTTGTTTTAAAAACTCTATTAGATCAGTGTAATATTCCTATTGACGAATTAAAAATCAATTCGCAACCGATGTATTATACTGAATTTTCTAAAAATGATGGGATTTTCCTTACGCCAAACTAAGACAAAAAGTTCCGAGATACAGGGTGATGATGGGCTATCAGAAAATGAAGATTTTTTTATTTTAACAAAAACGATCCATTCTGCTTAATGTGTACGCTGCCGACATTCATCTTCTTAACCTAAGATTGAGTATTATTCAGTACGCAGATGATTAAGTATTTATATATGAAAATAAAAAATTAGATGTTTGTAAAAGAACAGCAAATAATGAAATATCGACATGTGACTCTGGGATTATCAATAAGGGTTTTGAAATTTCAGAGGGGAAATCAGTAGTGACAATTTTTATTAGACCTAACATGGAATATATGAATAACATTAAATTAGGAAAATTTGACTTCTCGGTTAACAGCGAAGTTAAATATCTGGGTATTATTTTAGATAAAAAATTAACCTGGAAACCTTTCATAGACAATATTGCATCTAAATGCGAAAAAGGACTCAATTTATATAAAATTTATTTAAAACATGGTGGGGTTCCGATCCAAAAACGGCTCTACTCTTTTACAAATCCCATATCCGATAAATTATAGATTATGGTTCAATATTCTACGGTTCTGCCTCCAACACCAACTTAAAACGTATTGATTTTATTCAAAATAAAGCTCCTCGGATTTATTTAGGCGCTATGTCATCTACTCATTGGAACTATCTTTGCAACAAAGAGAAAATCTTTCAACGAGATTCATTCTAAAATACAAAAGAAGAAATTCAGACTCCCTGGACAAAATTTACAAATCAAGTATTTCCGATCTCGTAGACAAATATTGGCAGAAGAAAAATTCTCCACCACTGTGTGCTGCACTCGGTGAAATATATGATTTTTTTCAACTTATTGTGCCATTATATCCACGCACGCCGGATTATGAATTTTTTGATTTAATTAATAAATTCACAATAATTATTCCAAATTATAGTGACCATTTCCCTACCATTATAAGAACCAATGAAATAGCAAGATTTTAAAAATTTGGACCAATAAGGACAAACTTTTAGCGAAAATTGCATTCCAAGTGAAAATTTTACATAAAATTACAGCGAAAATTGCACCGAGCTTTACAGCTTAAAACGTCAGTTGAATCAATATAAAAATCGAGGATTTTTTCTTTCATTTTTATTTTCCTGTAAAGCAGGCTTATAGAAGCAAAATGGACATAATTAATTACCTACTTTTTAAATATTTTTAGTTTCTCTATAGAAAACAATAATTTTAATATTCGATTTTTAAATAAATCCGCTTTAAAATTGAGACACGGGAATAAAAGTATACCCAGCCTTGAATTTAATAATTTAAATTGTTAATTCACTTAATAATAAAAAATATTTCTTGTTCTATGTTTTGTTCTGGAAATAGTCTAATAAATATATTTCGTGCATTAGAAACAATCTGAAAATTCAGCATTCCACTGTGTTGTCTTTAAGAAAGCACATTCGTTCATTTTGATGTAATTTGACTGAAAGAGTACCCTCGACTGCGTCTCGGGCACTTTTTTGTCAAATCACATCAAAATAATCTTAAGCACTTTCTAGGCGACACGTTTTCATGCGCTGAATTTTCGATAATTTTTAATGCACTTAATATATTACTACAGAAAATCATTTAGAAAGCTACACCATTTTCCTACAAAACTTAAATCAGTGGGAGCATTGCTTAAAAATATACACAGACGCATCAAAATCTGTACACGGAACAGGTTCCGCTTACATAATACCTCTACATAACAGCAAAATTTAAATTACACTATATTATGAATCATCTATCTTTTCAGCAGAGGCATTTGCTATTTATAAAGCAATGGAGTATATTGTTTACGCTAACCATGGTAAATATTATATTATTTTCTTGGATTCATTGTCTATTTTGACCGCTCATATTAACAGCCATCCTCCAAATATTCCATCTAACCATTTTATTATAAAATTCAAAATATTTATAATCCAGTTTTGATTAAATGGAGGTATCATTACTTTTATGTGGGTTAAAGCCCATATTGGTACCCACTTTAATGAAACGGTTGACTCAGTTGCCAAGGAAAGTGTCACATCTGGTTTGTTATCTGAAAATCAATTAAGTGATTGTGTGAAAGTTTATAAACACAAACTTATGAGAAAGTGGTCAAACTGGCTAGAATACGTCAATACAAACAAAATACCTACCAAATTTTGTCATGATAATATGAACCTACCTAGGAAATACATAACTCTTATCATTAGGTTGAAATTTGAGCATGGTTGTTATTTTGTACATCTTTACATAATTGGGGTTAATGCCACAAATTTTTTTGAGGTGTGTGACGCTAAAGGCGACTTGGATCATATGTTCTTCAACTGTATCAAATACATTGATGAAACTAACGAACAATGTAATAATCTGTTAAAATTAAATATAGAAACCCCTTGAAATATACTATCTTTGCTGTGTCTCAATAAAAATGAAATCTTTAATTGTATAATGCCGTTTATATAAAACTATATATAAAATCACATGAGAGGAAACTTAAGCCCTGGATAACCAGGTGATTAATTATTAGTATAAGAAAAAGAGACAATCTAAAATTAGAAACAAATAAAAACAAAAACAACTTCACACTTTTATAGAAATACAAAGATTACAGAAATAAAACTAACAACCTTATAAAGAAAGTTAAACGAGAGTATTATTGTAATAAAATATTAGAAAATAAGAAAAATTTAAAGAAAGTTTGGAAAATAATAAAGGAGGGATTAAATGAAGGGGAACAGGATAAGAAAATAGTAACTATTAAACATGAAAATCAAGATGTTACTGAAGACAAAAAAAAACTGAAATATTCAACAATTACTTCATAAATGTTGGAAAAGAAATGGCTGAAAAAGTAAAAACTGGAAAAAAACTTGAAAGTAGAGAGGTACAGTGCAAGAATCTATTTTTAAATCCGACAACAGAAACTGAAATTGTTACAAACATAAATAACTTAAAAAAATACTTCAGCTTCTTGTTATGATAAAATTTCAGCTAAAACTTTAAAACATATAGACAAATATATAGCTAAGCCATTGAATTATTTATTTAATCTGTGTTTTGAGAATAGTGTTTTTCCCTCTGGATTGAAAACGAGTATTGTGACACCGGTTTATAAAAAAGGAGACAGGGCCATAATAGGTAACTATAGACCGATATCAGTCATTAATAATATTTCAAAAGTTTTAGAAATGTGCATCAGGAACAAATTAAATAACAATCTAAAATATAATAATGTTTTGTCAGACCATCAGTTTGGCTTTAGAGCAAATTTAAATACAGAAAATGCAATATATGAGGTGATCAAAACTCTATATAGCTCCATTGAAAACAATAAAAAACAAATTTCCATATATCTGGACTTAGCCAAGGCATTTGATACGGTGTCTCATAGTATATTAATAGAGACATTAAACAATTATGGTGTACAAGGCGTATCAAATAACTTGTTCTCTAGCTACCTCAATTCTAGACAACATTGTGTAAAAGTTGGCAACGAAATCAGTACTCTCCAAAATGTAAGTCATGGTATACCCTAGGGAACGGTTCTTGGACCTACCCTATTTAATATATACATATTAACGAACTTCTTTTTCTAAATGTTGATGGTAAAATAGTTCCATTTGCTGATGACACTGTTCTCTTACTTCCGGCAGATGATTGGCAAAGGACAGCAGAAAAGGCGGTGGTAGAATTTTCAAAAAATACAGCAGCGGCTCTCAGAAAATATGTTAACAATTAACTTAGAAAAAACTAAATTTATGTGTTACAGTCTATACGATACCAATTTACCAAATATTGAAAAATTAGCTCTACACTCTTATACCTGTACATTGAAAAACAAAATGCACTGTCAATGTTCAGCTAACCTTAATATAACGAATAATATAAAGAATTTAGGAATCATTATTGATAAAAATTTTAAATTTATATCAGTAAATAATAAAATACGAAAACTTATCAGGAGGTTCTAGCGTCTCCGAAATATAATGATTGATAATATATTGAGAACACTGTACTTTGCTTTGGCTGAGTCTACTTTGAGATATGGTATAGCAATATGGGGGAGTGCTTACCCTACTAATTTAGCATCATTAAAAATATCTCAAAAATATTTAATAAAAGTAATCAAAAAAAAAAAAGTTATATTCTCCTCGACAACTTTTTAAAGAAATCGATGTGTTTGTTATCAACCTGTTGTATGTAAAAGCAGTTCACTTATAAAAATAAAACTTTATTTAATATTAATTATCATCATAATTATCATACGCGTAATACAGCAAATCAAAATATAAATATTCCGCAAATAACCCGCACGACAACTCAAAGATTTGTTACCTACTATGGCCCAAAATTCTACAACCTCTTACCACTTTCGCTTAAAAAAATTCATACCGTAAATCTATTCTCCAAAAAAATTAAAATATTTATAAATGAAAACAGCCATTTACTTCTGAGAATATTTTGTTAGTATTGTTTTTACTATTTATATATTGTTTAAACTTTTATCTACCTAGTATTATTACGTAATCCTGTACTCCCACAATTATACCAATATGAAATTGAGGATAATAGTGATTATTATGTATTTATGTATTTTCTATGTATATCTATATCATACACTTAAATTTTAGGCATAAACGAATTGTAAATACTAAAATATCTAGAGTGGAATGAAAAATAATATTAACTGAAAATTTTTGTTAATTATTATTTACTAACTTTTACAAATCTTATTACAGATAAGTACAACATATATCTTTTTAAACAATTATTTTCCCGGCTATTTGCCAAAACGCTGAAACTTGAATTACAAAAAAGATAATATGCACGTTATGTTCAGTACCACTGACTCAATAATGTTATTTTTAATTTCAACTATTCTGTCTAATAAAACCAAAAATAAATAAAACACAAGGTACTCACCAGTTGACACTCACTTTAAAAAACTTTAAAATATCTACCGACACGTGTTTCTATTTGCCTTTAGCGTCGTCAGGGTAGCCGGCACATTTAAAGAATCCAAAGTAAGGAAACTTGTAAACCTCAATGTAATAAACATTAATGGCTTAAGAGAACAGAACAATTGAAATTATATAGTGGAAATACCCCTTATTAGGGCCAATGAAATAATTTAAAAACAAATTAAGTTCCTCTTCTTGATAAAAGTTAAAATATAGAGTGGAATGAAAAATAATATTAACTGAAAATTTTTTGTTAATTATTATTTACTAACTTTTACAAATCTTATCACAGATAAGTATAACATATATCTTTTTAAACAATTATTTTCCCGGCTATTTGCCTAAACGCTGAAACTTGGATTACAAAAACGATAATATGCACATTATGTTCAGTACCACTGACTCAATAATGTTATTTTTAATTTCAACTATTCTGTCTAATAAAACCAAAAATAAATAAAACACAAGGTACTCACCAGTTGACACTCACTTTAAAAAACTTTAAAACATCTACCGACACGTGTTTCTACTTGCCTTTAGCGTCGTCAGGGTAGCCGGCACATCCTTACTTTGGATTCTTGAAATGTGCCGGCTACCCTGATGACGCTAAAGGCAAGTAGAAACACGTGTCGGTAGATATTTTAAAGTTTTTTTAAAGTGAGTGTCAACTGGTGAGTACCTTGTGTTTTATTTATTTTTGGTTTTATTAGACAGAATAGTTGAAATTAAAAATAACTTTATTGAGTCAGTGGTACTGAACATAATGTGCATATTATCTTTTTTTGTAATCCAAGTTTCAGCGTTTTGGCAAATAGCCGGGAAAAATAATTGTTTAAAAAGATATATGTTATACTTATCTGTGATAAGATTTGTAAAAGTTAGTAAATAATAATTAACAAAAATTTTCAGTTAATATTATTTTTCATTCCACTCTATATTTTAACTTTTATCAAGAAGAGGAACTTAATTTGTTTTTAAACTAAAATATCTGTTAGTCATATACACACACACAGGCATTTCGCTTAGGTGTATATTAAATTTATTAGTTAAATTAGTTATTACTTTATTATTTATGAAATACGTATTATTATAAAATTAGTGTCACTCTTAAATTGTGAAATAAAGTTTGATTTGATTTGATTTGATTGATTTATACATAAAAGCGGTATTAGAATTTAGGTTCAACTTTGTCAATCCTTTATTTAACCTTTTGTAATATATTTGTTGCTCTACCTGTGATGTTTAAATAAAAAATGCCTTGATAGGCCCCTTAGCAAGAAGAATGTTCCCCTGTACTAATTCTGGTCGATATCGTCTTATATTCTTTTCAAGTTAAAATTAGGTTTATTAAAAGTTAATCTTTTGACGTAAATTCTCAAACTCAGAGGTTTATTTTTGCAGTAACGTACTGGGTAACTAACTATATTTTTATTTTATTCATGTGAAAGTAGGTCCCAAAAAAGAAAAAAAAAGAATATACAGACTTACTTTAGTTTCTGAAATAAATAAATTATTTAAATGTTTTTATGTTTTAATATTAATGCCACTAAAACATATTATAAACCTAATATTCAAAACAGGAATCGTACCCAAACAATTTAAAACATCGATTATTACACCAGTCCACAAAAGCGGAAATAATAAAATAATAACTAACTATAGACCCATAAGCCTAATAACTAACTTAGATTAGATAGATTAATCTCTTTTCTAAATAATAATAAAATAATGAATAAACACCAGTTCGGATTTACAGAAGGATTAAGTACCAGTAATGTATTATATGAAGTAATAAGAGAAATCATTGACCAACTAGACAATAATAAGAAGTGCATAACAGTTTTCCTAGACTTAGCAAAAGCCTTTGATACAGTGCCACATGAAACACTCCTTAATGTTCTCGAACATTATGGAATTAGCGGCACTGTATTGGACCTATTTAAATCTTATTTAACAGACAGACAACAGTATGTAAAAATTAGAGACACCCTAAGTAATGCGCAAACTAGTCAAATCGAAGTTCTGCAGGGGACAGTGCTAGGGCCAGTATTATTTAACATATATATAAATACCCTACCCACAGCGAACAAGTATGGAAAAACAGTGTCATATGCTGACGACACAGTACTAATCTTTACGGGGAACACTTGGGAGGAAACAAAAGATCGGGCAGAACAAGGCTTTAAAAAAGTAAATAACTGGCTGAATATACGCAAATTGTCATTGAACATAAGAAAAACTAATTATATTGCCTGTTTCATAACATCTGCAAACCGCCCAGAATTCAACACATTAAAAATTCAAAATACTTCAAGCGAAATCCATGAAACGTTAACCACGAAATATCTAGGAGTTATCATAGACTATAACCTCAAGTGGGAAAATCACATAAATTATCTAACAAAGAAAATAAGATTCCTGGTACATACATTCTATCCCTTAAAAGACATATTAAATAATAAACTACTGATCACCCTGTACGAAACACTGGTAGAATCACTATTGCGCTATGGTTTAATAGTCTGGGGAGGCCTTTACAACAATGCCTTAAAGCAACTGAATATAGTACAAAACTCCATATTAAAAATAATCTTTAAAAAAGACAGACTATACCCCACAAATCTATTATGCAAAGATAAAATATGTAACATCATATCATTATATCATATCCATTTGTATATATATATATATATATATCCACAAAAACAAAAATCAAAATGACTACATATCTCACAGCTATAGTACGAGAAGTAAAAACAACCTACATATTAAAATACCAAATAATAAAAAAAAAAAATCAGCCATAGATTTCTAAATTACTTAGCTCCAAAATTTTTTAACCTACTACCAAAGGAAATTAAAAAATATAAAAATATCAAAAAATTCTCTAATTTAAGCAAGACATATATCAGCCAAAATTATTCTGACTTTATTAAGTTATTTTGACCCACGAGGTATTTTTATATACGTAGTACTAATCATAATTATTGACAGCGTATACAAATCGACAAAATGTGTTTTTGAACAGTAATTTCTAAAGTTTAGTGAAATTTGGTATTATTTCTAAAGTCATGTCAAATATCGTGGGAATAACTGCAGCTTGAAGGGTCCCCCCGATAATGAATAAAAACCAGTTCGTAGATACCATCTTCCAAGGGCTCTAGCTTCCGTAGGAATAATTTTCAGACATATATTTATAGGAAGTTTTCTTCATATTTTGCCATGTGCAATCGCCCCATGAAATATGGCAACTGCATTCCCGGAAAAAACTTAAATTAAATCTGAAACTGTAGTCTGACGAGTAAAAGATGAGAAAAATTTCTTTCGAGAATTTCAATTTAATGAAAATAGATGTTTTACAAGTATTTTGAAAACAACGCCAATTATTGATATCCAATATTTGGACGCCTGCTGTTAGTGACCAATGAACATTAATCCATTATTGCAACTTTTTTTGCACAGAAAACCACAACTACGCATTTTTGAAGGGGGTCAGTCTAATTAAAAAAAGGCGTTGTGTCACTAAGTGAAAAATGTATTTTTGAATTCTATTCTTTATTTAGGGAAATAATTGCTCATATATTTTTTGCACGTTCAGTTAATTTGACACCTATATTGAATTTGTTGAGACATTTGTAAGTGACGTTTACAAATCAGCTATCTTTAAGTGATTACTTACAGATCAGGAGGCGCTAAGTAAACTAATGAATACAGAAATTTAAAAATCAATTTTTATTAAAGACAAAATTAAAATTACAATTTGAACAATTATTAAAATTATGGCTGAGCATCCTACTTGCCAAGCATTTTCTAAATCTGAATTGTCACTCTCTTGAATCATAACTTACAAGAAGCTTAAGTTGTGGCAAAAATTTGATCTTGGAGGAATTTCTAATGACAGCAGATGTCACTTGACAATAATATTCTGTCTCATAGTAACCAAAGCTAAAACTTTTTCATGTGCGACTTGTTTGTTTTATATATTTTTAAAATATTAAATTTTTTAGTTTTAATTAAATTTATTTAATATTTGAGCATGGAATAAACGTCATAAGAAAAGCTGGCCGAGGTGGCTGGAGTACAGTCACGGTCTCGCGCTGGCGTCACACGTGCCGATTTATAAGTGATTTACGCTGCAGTCTTATTTGAAAGGTTAATGCGTGAGGTTGTCCCTATAAATTATACATAATGTCAAACGCACCAAAGGGTAAAAAACGTCCGTACGCGGACACAGTGAATAAATTTATCGGTGAATTTCCGGATTTATTCTATGACAGATGCAAATTAATTTGTAAAGTTTGCAATCAAGACTTAATGTGCTGGCACAAAACAGATTGTCGTCGTCATATCAATATCGTGCAACATCAAAATAAAAAAAATGGCATGCCTTTGACAACTCAGTTTATGTTTGATTTATTGTTAATGTTAATAGCCTGTAATATTCCGCTACACATACTGGATAAACAACCATTTCGGGAGTTTTGGAATAAATACAATCCCCAGGTGAACTTACCAAATCGTACATCGTTACGTAGATATATTCCAGCTGTTCGTGAAGACATTGTAAATAGGATTAAATGTGGATTAAAAAATACATGGCTCTGGTTATGTATTGACGAGACGACAGATTGTAAAAAAAGTCTATTTTAAATATTATAGTACGTGTACTGGACCCTCTTAAACCAACATTTCCACTTTTACTAGCTAGTAAAAGACTAACTGCGTGTACTGGCGAAATAATTACGCGTGTGGTGTTGGAGACATTCGAAAAATTTGAACTTTTAACAAGTCAAGTATTGATGTTTGTGACTGATGGTGCCGCGACAATGCGCGTGGTAGGCCGTTCTTTTCAAAGAGACAATTGTAGGTTTTTACATGTTACGTGTAAAGTGCATGCGTTACATCTAGTGGCAGAAATGATTCGAAAATGTTTTCCAGAGGTAGATGCAATAGCAAATACAAAAAAAATTATTTCTCAAATCTCCTAAACGGCTTCGAGCATTTCACAGACAGTGTCCTGGTATCCCTGAATCACCAGAGCCGATTCTTACACATTGGGGAACGTGGTTGAAAGCGGCTTTTTATTATGCTGAATATTTTCAACAAATAAAAGCTGTGATATTACAGTTCAACTCTAACGAGGCTGCAGCTATTAGGGGAAAGCCAGACAAGCTTTCAAGACGTTTCCCTTGAAACAGATTTAAAAACTATTAATAACAATAATTATAGACGACTACACGACGCAATAGAAAAATTGCAAAATAGTTCGTTGTCGTTAGTGGAATCGCTGCAAATAGTGGACGACGTAAATACACAACTACAGGCTATAAACCCAAAAAATAATCGCGTTAGTGAAAAATTCGAGAGTGTATTACAGAAAGATCCTGATTTTAGCAAATTAAGACAAATTTGTGATGGTGCATCTAAAACTTCGTTAAGTGAGTTCACAGATTGTTTTACTTATGCCTGTATTACATCCGTAGATGTGGAACGGTCATTTTCAAAATACAAACATATTTTTTCACCAAAGCGAACATCGCTGACGGAGACAGCTGTAGAAACATACCTGATGCTATTATACTATAGCTCTTCCCCACTTTGTGATGACGACAACCAAACTACTTCATAAATCTGCTTAAAAGGGTGAGTTTTATACAAATTTTTATGAAATATAACATTATTGTTAAAATTTATTTCCATTTATTGTACTTATTTAAGTATTATGATATGATGCAAACATATGAGTCATATGACGGCTCTGTCGGCCAGGTGACCTCAGCCAACTTTAGTCATAAGCACTGCGATCATTAAGTCTCTTACTGGTTTCGGATATTTTGGGGATCTCGACTTCGTCTCGATCCCCAAACATATCCTCAACCAGTAAAGAACATTTACTGACCTTAATACTTAATATACTATAAGCGTAGGCTGGCTGTTTTCACGGTAATTAACGTTTGATTCAAAAGCAACGAAGTTTTGTAATAAAAATTGTAATGAATATATTAATTTTTATAATTTAATATTCCATTAAATTGAATACAATTGAATGCATTTTTTCTACAGCAAAAAGTGGAGAAAAATGAAACAAATATAATTTATTAAGTATTTTTCGGTGAGGTTATTATTCTTTAATTTATCATTTTTTCGTTATTTCGTTTGTCTTTATGGAGGCTAACGTGTTTCTTTATTTATTTGTTCCAGTTGGCTGGAAAACTTAATCAAAAAAGTTATATACCTAACTCATGTTTACGAATACACTAATTATATTGCGACAACGAGGCAGATTTATAGGATATAATTAAACCAGTAAAAGTTGTAGTCGGGTGTTGCCAACTACAAATACTAATTTTACTCTGATATAGCAGGGTACAGCAGCTTCATCCTACTTTCAGCTACGTTGACAGTCCAACAGGTGCCAGATAAGTTAAAATAAGAACAAGCAATGACTCAATTGCTGAAATAGCCCTACAGTGTTGACATACAAAAACAGTAAACCATGGTGATTCGACAGATTAATATTACCCAGCTGACTGCGGTTAGGTGCATTATACGCATAGTATACGCTATTTTGGTCGAATGACAGAATGATTATTTCACGTGAAATAATATAGTTTTTGGGCATACAAAATTTACTGGAAGATAAGAAGAGACTGTGGATAATCCATCTTTGGAGGTTCAAATCGAAGAGAAATATAAGCGAAAAAGAATTACAAATATAAATATTAGACAAATGGCATTGACTGATTGGCCTGTGTGTTTCTAATGACAACCATCCGACCGCTACTAACTACGACGACGCAAAAAATAATCAGCTGTATATTTAGGTTAGGTGTCACAAACAGGACAAGGCTTTGTTTGTGTTTTTGGAAGACCTATGTTTTGATTTATCCCTATCTGGGTTATTATTTTTTCTATTTAGTTGGGCGCCACGTGACTTGCTGCCATGAAAATAATTTTAGTTTTGTTGCCTTGGTATTCGATCGTAGGAATGGAATTTTCTCAAGGTCGATTTTGTTTATACAGAGAGATAAGGTAGCCTTTTCTTCACCACGTTGAATTTCTGTATGCCTTTGGTTATGCTGGCAGATCTGAGTAAGACTTAAGCAACTCCACTTCGGCGATCCTGACTTGAGGGACTTGTTTCTACCTTAGACTTTATAGCTTGTCCTCGGAGATTTCAGACAAAGATATTCTTTTGCATAAACGTTTAATTTTTTTATTTTTAGACAACCTACGTCCATAGGAGCCTGTGTGTGATTTTTAAAGTTTAATAAATAAAAAACAATGTAGACTTTTACAGTAAAATCTAATGACGGAAGACTCCTCAAGCCAAAATTCACGGATGATAAAAGCTGTTGAAGAAGTGCTTCTGGTTTTCTGCGGTGAAAATCACTTGTAGATGGTAGACGCCATCTTCGTGTCTTGGATACCAAAAATAACTCAGCCTTGTGCGTGGATAAATTTCTTAGTGCCTATTTTACGACTTCTGAACCCGTGTGAGATCTATTACCTGTGAAACGGTCAACGGGGGACTGCCCTAAGGGCTCTAGATCAGTTAGTGCTCAATAATGGGGTTCACACCCGGTTTTAAGTTAATTATTTGTCGTTCGCGGAATGAAATTTAACTGTACGAATGTAAAAAGTGAAAAATTATACTTTTAAAATGAATTTAATGTCACTATGCTCTCTTGTTGCTGTAAAGAATTGAATTTATACTTTAAAAAATAAATGTAATACTTATAAAATTTAGTACCACGACGTTCTCTCGGTGAAGCCGTGTGGTAGAATTGTCTTAACTTGTCTGAAATTTTGTATTTATAGGGGTTGTGTCATCTATTGCGATGTTAACATGATATCATGTTTTTGAAAGCGCGTAGTACGAATAAAATCTACCCCGCTCAAAAGCTTCCGATTTGCTAAAAGCTCCCGATACGGTTGTCTGCCTGGCTGGTCCGCTACATGGTGTACCAAACTTCAACTTTAAGTCTCGTATAAATATTTTCTAGGCCATCACAGTCTTTATAGGGGCATGGCAGTCTATTGGATAAAGCGCTTATAGCTATTTACTCGGTACCGAAGAACGATGTTTCGAATCTATCCTGGAGCAAGTGAGAAATCTTATTTGTAATTTGTTTCGATTTAAGATATGAAGGGGCATTGTCGACGCCCTGGATGTGATTCAGACTCCACAATGAACTCTAGGGCCTTGTATTTACCTAAGACGCTATCGAAGTACTCCAACTCGGCTACTAATTGTACACCCAGTGAACTATTTTTAAAAAGACAAATGAAAACTACTTCAGATCTCCTACACCCAAATGCTTCTTCTTTGTATAAAAATAAACAAAAATGCTACTGTAAAAATTTCAACACGAGGACAAAAGAGAAATATTTTTATGTTGGTCAACATGTTTTCGTGAAGGAATTAAAACAAAATCACCTTGCAACATGGACAAAACGAACAATTGTGGAAAAACAAGGATAAAGGGTGTGGATACTAGTACATAAGGAAAAAATGTGCGACGTCATAGTAACCAATTAAAAATTGAAAAATTCTCAGAAAATATTATTTCTATTCTTCAACCAACCGGTATTCTTATTCCAAATACTTCTTCTGGGTGAAACCGTCAGTTAGGTAGGAGGAGTATAATTAACCACCGTCCGAGGCATAAAATTCGTCCCTTGGAAAGGTTACAGTCATGAACTATAAAATTAAGGGTAAAGGAGATGTAGTGTATATAAAAATGTATTGTATATAAAAATGTAGTGTATATATAAATGTAATTCATAATCTACAAAAGACAAATACCTAGTTCACGTGCGCGAGAGTCAGAAATGTGTGGTGCTTCTAACAGTAAGTTGGTGTTAAAAGATTTCTCGGGAAAGACCCATAATTAACGTGATAATCTTTAATTTAATAATAAAATTAACAGTAAGTGCATATACTTGATATGCGTGGACAATAACAAATAGTGATAGTGAGCTTGCAAACCTAGGAACCCTGTATGTGGCTGGGAGCAAATCTAAGGTAAATATTGTTTTAAATTATATATGGCTATATATCAAATCATTCGGCATCTGGCTATTAAAAATAATAACTTATTTCTTTGATAAAAAATAGAAAAAACTTTATTTCCTATTTTTATTTTTAGAGGACTTCCAGCCAGGTACATAAACAATTTATCCTACGGTTCGTCCGAGTTTTCGGACTTTTTTCAAGGTTAAAAGCTAAAAATAATGGTTTTACATAAGTCGTAAATTAGATTAGTGACCAGCCCATACAATGAAATTAAAATAGGAAATTTATATAAGGTAAGAAAACACTTTTTTAGATATGTATTCTGTCACTAATCTAATTTACGACTTATGTAAAACCATTATGTTTAACTTTTAACCTTGAAAAAGTCCGAAAACTCGGACGAAACGTAAGATCAATTGTTTATGTACCTGGCTGGAAGTCCTCTAAAAATAAAAATAGGAAATAAAGTTTTTCTGTTTTTTATTGAAGAAATAATTTATACTTTAACAGCCAACAACTTGTAAAATATCATATAAAAAATAATAACCATTAGTTGCAACAAAAGAGAAAGAGTCAATAAACCATGCTAATTATAAATGAGGACAATTTCAATGACGTATTTGTAATTCGAGGTTCTCTATGTTCAAATAGGACCTACGCTCAATTAATTTGGGATTAGCCATGCGGCTCCCTAGAGTTTTGAATGTAGGTCACCGTTCTTTATTACCACTTTGCTTAACTTGAGGTGAACGAAAGCTGCACTTTACTCCGCTATTAAACAGTTGCATTAAACTAGTCAAGGATATTCGAAAGCAGTCCAGAGTTCTGATTCCTACTAGTGGAATACTAAAATTTACTCAATTTTAAGACGTCGCGTCCGCCGAGTGTGGCTTATCGGTTATCTGATTGCATCGTTGTGAGCTGTACTAACAATCTGGTCTTGTATTACCAAAGAAACCTGTTTCGCTTGTACATCGTGCCAATATTGAACAACCATTATGACTTGATAAAGGGACTCCAAAAGAATAATTTTCAAGAAGTTGGTATGCTGGTAAATCGTATTTTCTTAAACATGAGAGTTATGGTGCAACATTATTAAATACATATACAGTATGTTCCAACTAAAAATCCCCACCTCAAATTACTCGGCATTGAAACACGTTGAAATTTCGTTTTAGGGGTAACTTTTGCGGTACAATTTACATTAACCCAATAAAGCCATTCCGTATGCACCACTCCCTTAAAAAATTTAAACGACAGTACAGGTTGACTAATACCGCATTCGATAAAATTCAACACGAAAAAATTATTAGGTACTAAAAACAACTCGTATTGTTGATAATAACTTAAATGTCATTACTAAACTCTATTGGAAACTGAATATAAACAAGAAAATGAGGGACAGTACAACTGGAAATGTGTCAAATAAAACGGGCGTAAGACAGAGTTGCATTAATCACCGTTACTCTTCAATTTATACTTCGTGGAATTATTTCATGAGGCTTTACATAACATTGCAGAAGAAATAAAAATATATTGAATCACAGTTAATAATCTACGGTATGTAGATGAAATTGTACTCATCAGATAGTATTGAAAAGCTTCAATATCTCCTCGATTGAGTGGTAAATTCTTGCAACAGATTTTGCTTCAAATTTAACATCAAATAGAATAAACTTATGATTATGAGCAATCAATCAATTGTGGATGAAGAAATGTGAATAGGATCGAGTCTATTAGAGTCAAGAAAATTAAATATCTAGGATAATTGCTTAGCAATAACTGGTACCATTCAGTAGTGATAAGCACGCACAAGTCTTACAATATGCAGAGGTGCGCATCTTGTTGAACAGTTAACAAGTTTTCGTCTAAATTTTCATCATTTTCCAAAATTTCCGTTATCATAGGAACGTATAAATTACCTTCTATAGAAAAAGGTATGATCCCCATTAAGATCAGCCAATACATTAATTTTCTGGGTAGCTTGAGTGTGGTGGCCTTAAGCAATAAAAATTTTTATTGTACTAAAATTAGATAGTGTGTTTATTGACATTTTCATGTAAATAGAATGAACACTCATCACAAATATTTTACAGTTGATTGGGAATATTTATCAACCTGTTAAACATAATTTCACAAAACTGCAAACGTCTATCAGGGTTATATTCATTTAGTTCCTAATTACTTTAATTTTGTAAGGATACAACTTAAGTTTTTTGACAATTCTATGACTATTGCCTCATTAATTATTTCTTTGTGATTGTTGTCTATCGCCAAATGTCCAATTTCTGTTTCTTCATTTAATACTGGTTTAACACAATTATGTGTTTAATTTGCTACCGAACCAATTTCCATAAATTCGTTAACGAATTTTATTAAATACGTGACAAAATAATTTTTATTGAAGACAAGAGAACAATCTCCATTTTGGGGTACAGCATTACAATTTCCACTCGTCCTGTTATTGGAAAGACCATTTTTTTGTTTATGTAACCTACTATAATGTAGAGTTAGCGGTACGTTTTATTTGTGACATCCCCTTAGGCGTAATCTACAGTCGTTCTTGAAACGCTTATAATAATTTAGTCTCTTTTGGGTTTTGACGGTCTAAGCAAGGCTGCATGAGCAGGATCTTTCGTAGTTACTGGAGCAAGTCCATTTTTGCTCATTTTGCAACCTCTCTCCTGTAACATTTTCAATTCCATACCAGGCGACATGGTGGTAAGTCCTGAATATGCATTGTCATGCATCTTCTCTTGTTGATAGCAGAGCGGCCAGATTGAACTTACTTTTGGTAATTGATATTGAAAAACGACGATAGCAAACTAAGTCCAACATCTCGTTTCCTTTGTCACTTCCTATAAGGCAACAATAAAACATTCAAGACATGTGGGATATGCGTCGAGGTCCTTGAAAACTTGCAAAATTTAGATTAGGTGTAGGTATTTTTTTGGTAATGTTGATAAACTTGTTTTTTCTTGGTAAAAAATGGCAAGTCGTGTTGCAGCTAATAAATGCGTGAAAGAACCAAATATTGTTTGCTGCTGTATCGCTAGCTTGCAAAGTTTTAACGGCTTACAATTTCTCTGCGATCTTTCCTTCTTCTGATTTTGGAATGTAAACATTTGAGTGCTTCCTTCCCAATGCTGTCAGTAGGATTAAAACAACCTTGTACTGAATAAAACTCAAAACACGTACACTTAAAAAATATTTTGCATTACTTTACTTTGCAATTATACTATTTCCCTCACATTATAAGAACCCATGAAATAGCAAGATTTTGAAAATTTGGATCAACAAGAACAAACTTTAAGCGAAAATTGCATTCCAAGTAAATATTTTACGTAAAATTACAGCAAAAATTGCACTGGGCTGTGACAGCTTAAAACGTCAGTTGAATCAATATAAAAATCGAAAATTTTTTGCTTTATTTTATTTTTCTGTGAAGATAGCAGGCTTATAGAAGCAAACGGAACATAATTAATTACCTACTTTTTAAATATTTTGGGTTTTTCTATAAAAAATAATAATTTTAAAAATTCGGTTTGTCCGATGTATCTACATCCCATGCGAAATACGTAAATATTATCGTTGGTTTTATTCCTATTGGTCAGAATCATGAACACAGCACGAAAAAGCGCGATCGATGCCCGATCTATCACCGTCTTGACAATAAATCGTGTTCTATAAGACGACGTCTGTCGTTTTAATGTGTTTTTAAGTGATTGTAAAGTTTTGTTATTTGGTATGATTAGTAATCGATTTTTAGTTATAAAAAATTTATTTATAAATATTTATTGAAAACAATGACTATTAAGTAGTGTGTGGTCAAAGAGGAAAACCACGGGGTTGTTTATCTTTTTCACAGGTAAGTAAACAAAACAAATCAGGGCTGGCATAATGCAAAAGTGTGAAAGCTCAAAAATAACTAAAATTAATGATAGCTTTACAAAAACAAAAACAACATTTTATTCTATTAGAACAGTAAAAAATCAAGTAGCTTTTTAATAAAATGTGGATTTTTTTACTGTTCAAATGGAAACAAATGTTGTTTTCTATTTTTTGTAAAACTAACATTAATTTTAGTCATTTTTGAGCTTTCACATTGTCGCATTCACGCATTTTGCCGACCATGAACTGTTTTGTTTACTTACCCGTGAAAAGATAAACAACCCCGTTGTTTTTCTTTTTGGCCGCACACTACACATTTATTATTCGCTGTTTCTCAATAAATATTCACTAAATAAATTTTTATAATCGATTATTAATCAGTACGCAATAGCACAAAACCAAAATTTATCACTTAAAAACAACAGAGATTAAAATAACAACAGCGAATAGCATTGAAAAACACACTACTCAAGCAAACAAATTTTGTATACCTATTAAGTTTTAAGTTATGCAAAAGCATTAAAATAAACGCTGAAAAAGAAATACATCTTAAAATATATCGGAGTTCTAAATTGGGTAAAAAATTAAATCAATGTCTAATTTGTCGTTTTGTGTTTATAGTATTAGTTGATAAATTATATGCTACTACTCATATTATATTACGTGGGTAATCTCGCAACATATTTCCATGAAAGTTATAAAAACGCACAATTTATTTGACCTTTCGTTTGAATTAATGAACGTGATCTCGAGTCTAACAAGGGTTAGGTACACAAATCCTGAAATAAAACAATTTTCTGCTTTTATGCACGGCATCCTTTCGAGGATTCAACTGAAATATTGTCAAAGTTCTACTGTAAGAAATTCCTCACATTATTTGCTTTGAGTGTATCTAATAAATTCAGCAAATAAAACCCGCACTGTGACTACTCTGTTTGTATCTGTCACATTTGTCTGCAGTATTTTTACATTTACTCGATATATAATTCTGTCTTCAACAATGATTTGGTCGATAAATTTTATAAATCATGTAGTTTTACAAATAAGTGAATCAAATCGGGGAATACTTGTTGCATAATTTTTTAAAACAAATTCCGATACTGAAATGAAAAAAACGTGTCTATTCCTCACAAATTCTTTTTAATTGCTACCAATTTCGTGAGTAAAATATTAATTTCACATTCTCAAACAACAATAATTTATATTAAATTGTGCAATTCTTGTCTAAATGTAAATGTCAATAAACATTTTCTGAATGTAATATAAATTCTTGTTGACTGAGGATATGAAACAAATATTTTATTCACGTAATTGGTAGCAATTAAAAAAATTGTAAGGAATAGACCCGTTTTTTTTATTTCACCATGAACAACTCAAAAAAGATGAATCTTTTGTCTTCCGATGTATTTGATATAATTTTTCATACATATCATTAATTACATAAACACACAAAAAATAATTTTTGCACTACCCAACAGTTGGGGTGCTGAAATCGAATTCGAGGTCAGAATTCACCCATCACATCAGGATTTTGATAACTATCAAAAACAGGTAAAAATCAGCCAAAACTGAGGTTAAAAATAAATAGAAAGCCTAAACGAGCTAACCACTTTACCTATTAGTATTTTATGACGCTGAAACCGAAGCTGAGGTCAAAATTGACCCATCACGTTAGAATTTTTACATAACCTCAAGAAACAGATAAAAAAGCAGCCAAAAATGAGGTTAAAAATAAATTAAAAGCCTAAACGAACTTACCACTTGACCTACATGGATTTTGGGGCGCTGAAATCGAATCTGAGGTCAGCATTGACCCATCCCGTTAGAATGTTCACATAACCTCAAAAAAATCTTTATAAATTGCATTACGATCCTCTATTGTATCGTACCCTCTTATTTTCGAAAGTCCTGTGTAATGACATTCGAAGCCCTTGGTGCAAAAAAGATGTTAACTCACTAATTAGCAAATTTGCAATTTGTGCATGCAAGAAGGTGTAAAGTCAGTATCCGTCTGGTAGTAAAGTTTTTAGCATTTTAGATGGCTCTCATTACGTCAGTATAAGATATCAAAAAGGTGTCATCTGTCTATAACTTGTGTTTCATTCATGCAAAAACGTATTAACTCTAAATTTCCTAAAACTGCAAATATTGAGTTAACACCCTTTTGCACCAAGGGCTTCGTCTTCTTCTTTTCTTTGTATTTTCTGGTATATCCCATTTTAAGATCCAACAGTGGTCTGCCATCATATTTTCATCTCATCTTTCTTAATATCGACGTTCCATCTCGCGAATATCTTGGTAAAACCGCCCCCCTTGCTCTTCATTATAATCTCCTAGATTTTTAGGAAAAGAAATTGTGAATTTAGGAGAAACTAAATTCTTAAGAATTGAGAGATCCTGGGTTGCCTAATGAACCAAAAAATTACACTTTTTGCACTCATAAATTTTTTCCTGAAAATCTAGAAGATTATAGTGAAGAGCAAAGGGCCGTTCCCTTTGCTCTTCACTATAATCTTCACTAAGATATTCGCGAGATGGTGCGTTGACATCAAGGAAGATGGGATGAGAATATGGCAGACTACTGTTGGATGTTGAAACGGGATATACCAAAAAATACAAAGAACAGAAAAATAATGTTATTACACAGGCCTTTCGAAAGTAAGAGGGTATGCTACAATAGAAGATCGTAAATAAAATTTATAAAGATTTTTTTTGAGGTTACGTAAAAAATTCTAACGTGATGGGTCAATGCTGACCTGGGATTCAGTTTCAGCCCCCAATTTATTTTTAACCTCAGCTTTGGCAGATTTGTACCTGTTTTTTGAGGTAATGTAAAAATTCTAACGTGATGGTTCAATGTTGATCTCGGATTCGGTTTCAATGTCCCAAAATACAAATAGGTAAAGTGGTTAGCCCGTTTAAGTTATTGATTTATTTTTAACCTCAGTTTTGGCTGATTTTTACCGGTTTTTGTTGGTTATGTCAAGATTCTGACGTGATGGGTCAATTTTGATCTGGGATTCGGTTTCATCGCCCTGAAATACATATAGGTGTTAGTAGTCTGTTGGGTAGTGCAAAATTTTTTTTTTGTGTGCCTGTGTTATTAATCGAAAACGTACACTTTAACTTCTTGGAGGGCATGTACTACATGGAGCAGTTCATATTTCTGTCAAATCCAATAAGTAAGGTGGTTGCAGCATATTTACGTATAAAAAATCAAATAATTTTTTATCGTGTCAGTCTGTCTGATAATACGATGAAACACTTATTTATCTAATAAGCCGAAAAGGAACCTTTAGTTATACTACAAAATAGCATTCCTTTAGAAATTTACGTATAACATAAAAAAGACGAAAATCAAATATACCTTCTATAAATAAGAGGCAGCTTCTCATAAAGGCGTGGTAATCTTAAGGCCCTATTCTATACCGCCGTTTATTATGAACTAGTTTGTAGTAAAGTGGCTTTGAACTTTCTTCGTTTCGAATCATATTCTGTAAATATGTCTAAACAAATCGTTGAAACTTTGATTCAAAAACAATTTTAACAATGCTTGCAAAAATTTTCAAAATTGTATGATACAACATAGATGTGAAAGTTGTCATCTAGGCGATATTTTTTCTCACGCTTGCTTTTACTTAAGTCTCATAATCATTAAGGGACTTAATTATACAGGGTGTTTTATTGGGAAAGGGAAATACGGTAACTGTAGATAAGGGTCACCGAGGTGGTTTCAAATATCCCATGCTTAATGGGTCTTTCGCCCTTTATAACTGAGATACAAGGATCATTTATCAATTTTATCTATTTCTTTATCGACACAACTTACGAACCACCCTGTATATTTTAATGACATTTGACACACGTATTCTCCATTACTTGACGAATCCACGAAGGCATTAACAATATTGGAAATCCAGGTCCAGCTTGACGAAAAATTAACAAATTCCTCCATCACACTTTCTAGTGGTCTAGAGGCATACAAATACAAATTATGTAGGTTTTAGAAATACATATTAAGTAATCTACATTAATTATGACGTAATAAAATTAATAAAATGCGTCTGATTCCATTGTGTACCCCGAAAATGCTAATAAATTACAATTTGAAATTAAAATTTTAGTAGTAACATTGTCTGTGGAAAAATAAAAAGCACATTGTTGAATTTAGTTTTTATCGCTATTTTGAAATATGGAAAGAAATTTTAAAAATTCAGATATACAGGGTATAGTCTTGAGGATGGAAGAATTTGTTAGTTTTTCGTCAAGCCGGACCTGGATTTGCTTTATTGTTAATGCCTAGTGGATTCATCTAGTGATGGAGAATAAGTGTGCCAAGTATCAATAAAATATACACGATAGTTCGTAACCTATGAGTCGATAAAGAAGTAGATAAAATTGATAAATGAACCTGTATCTCAGTTATACAGGACGAAAGACCCATTAAGTATGTGTTTTTTGGAACTACCTCAGTGACCCTCATCCACAGTTAACGTATTTCCCTGTATACCTCTGTTTAGTTAAGAGTTGATAGAGCTGACGGCGGTGACATATGTGTTATTTCAGAAGCAATCATTGGATTTGAAATCACATGAATACATTAACTAACGCTAATAGCTAAGAGTCGTGAATTTTGGTATAAATGCGATATTTTTTATATGCTCTAAATGCCTAAACATTTGTTTTTACGATAAAAGTCACCTTGAATCTCATCCCGTTTACCTGTAGCGGCGATTTTTTTAATGGCCCTTCAATAAAATACAGGAAAAACAACACGGTACAATTTCATCATATGACACGTGACCAACTGAATTGATCTTCATCAACTCAAATATGGCTTTAGAATTAGCTTACATAAAGAACTAACAACACAAAACACGAAAGAGTCTTCATAAATGTTAATTTCAGGACTGGAGATCATTCTTGAATGTGGATCAAAACAAAGAAAAGCTTTTTCAATCTCATAGGTAACATTAGGTATATCCAAGCACAGTAGTGGTGACTTACAGACAAGATTATTTATTGGATGGTGATTTTTTATTTGAATCACCCTATAATTACTAGGAGGCAGATACTTGAATATTCCTTCATGTGTACGACGATGTCCAAGAAGGTTTTTGGAATCTCCATCGTAAAGACCGTAGACAAAGATGTTGTTGTTCTTATCCTAAGTTTGGAGCAGATAATCCATTGCAAGCAGCTTTGGGTCACGTTGGGCTTTTTACGGGATACAATGAGACTGTTTGATTCTTCTGTCAATCTCAGACGGATTAGCAAAGTAGAGGCTTCTTGTATTCCATTCAAATAACATTAAAATTCAATGGCAGATTGAAAAACATGTATGTCTAATGAGGAAGTGTATAAAGTGCATTACTTTAAGGTTATTCTCATGCCATAAAGTTAGTTGAAGCACAGAATCCCGGTAAACAACCAGCGTTTGGTGTTTACTGGGATATAACTAAAATCATTTATTTAACTGCTAAATAAACTTAATAAAATTTTTTACTAGTGAGAAGAATATAAGTGTAATATGTTTATGGTTAGTAATAAAATTAGACTGATTTCTAAACTATTTAGCTATTTTATATATTGGTATATAATTTATTTCCGTAATATTTCCTAAATATTTAATTGGTGAAATAGGATAGGTCAGGGACCGCTCTGGCGTTTACGCCGCGTCGGACAAAAAACAAATTGTCACCCCTAGTTATTTTTTCTTAATAAAAGATGATTTTAATTTGCAATAAAAACGTATATTTAAAAATGAACAAGTATTAAAACTTAACATTTGGTACAAAACAGTATCAATTAAAATAAAATAGAGTTGCAGTACCTATAGATAACTAGTTGTTATATTTTAAATATATTTACTTAATTTTAAACATACAGGGTGCAATTTTACCGCTATTACGATTTAGATTTTTTCTCACTTATACCTAAACCTAAATAGAAAACAAAAGGTAGATACATAGAACCACTAATACATTGTTTGTTTGAGTTATAATCAGAAGAATTTTTTTTTTCACTTTTAAATCTGCAAATTTTTTTATTACCTATTTTAAGTTTAATTGATCAGCAATATCATGTTCAATTGCTAAAATGGCCAAGCTGTTTAGTCGATTTTGCATAGTAGTTGAGGCTAAAAAGGTTTTGATTAATTTTAATTTGGAAAAACTTATTTCTCCACTTGCTACTGATATTGGAATAGTCAGTAGTATTCTTAAGGCAATACTAAGATTTGGAGCAAAATTTAGCTTTGCTATTATTTTAAGAACATCACTTGAACTTTCTTTTTTGTCCAAAAGTGCATAAACTGCAGAAAGTTTCTCTACTAATTCTAGACCGTTAATGTCAGCTGATTCACCATCAGACAAAATATTTTCTAAATCTTTGCAAATCTTTATCAGTGTCTCTTTAGGCATGGTTTTCAAATCATATATAATATATAGAGATTGAAAATGGTTACTATGGTGATTCCGTTGTTCAAGTCGACTATCTAATGCGTATAATGCTTGATAAATAGTATCGAAGAAAAATTCTATTTTGTATTTTTTCTTTGGAATATTCGATCGGTTCGTCCCTTGCCTCATATGAAAAGTTGGCTTTTTTTGTACTTACGCGGTGTCGCGGCGTTTTTGATTTAACATTGGCTTCAATGTTAATTTTATCAGCCAATTCTCTTACGTCAACAATAATTTCATTGAAAGACTTATCTGATCGAAGATTTTTAAAGAAATTTTTGCGGTTCTCTAGAAGATCAAGTGCTTTTTTCAAATCAAAATCATTTGTTTGCATGAGCTTGCTTATGGGATTAATACAGTTTAAAATTTTATGCCATATGACTATTGAACATAAAAATTTAAATTGTTTAATGCAACTTAGCAAACCCAAAGCTTCGTCTCTTATTGAGATATCGATGTCTTGGTTTTCATAAATGCTTGGCAGAGCGTCGTATATTTCATCAAGTTGAAATCTTAAGGGCGTTAAAGCTTCTATCCTGCTTTCCCATCGAGTGTCACTCAAAGGTTTTAGGCCCTTGTCCCACCAAAGCTGCGCAACAGCGACGCGACAGCGACACGATGTCGCCAGCGTGTATCTTTCGTGATTAACCCATGGTTTATATACACCGTATAGCCACCAACGCTCCAGCAAAGAAACATCCAAGCTGCGTGTCGGCTTCTTGTTGCCGAGCGACTCGACAGGTCAGTTGTGAAGCAACATTCAAGCTGTATGTGCGGTGGTATTTTGCGTTATTAATGACGAAAATGGAAATGAATATCATGGCACAACAGAAAAATGAACAGGAATTTAATGAAAAATTAGTAGATGCTGTAGAAAAATATACTTGCTTATACAGTTATAAGTTAGCAGAATATTCTCGGAAAGATGTGACCGAAAAAATAATTTAAACTTTACTGGGTGTCTGTTGAGTTCCTTAGCAGCAACAAACATTCTGTTTTTTTGGTTTCTTGCAATAAAATGATGCACCCACCATTTCCTTTTCTTAGACTTCTTAGAATTTTTTCTATTCCGTAAGTACCAGTACATTGCAATCACATCGTCGTCTTCACTTGACGACATCACTGAAATGAATGTAGAAAACACGTTGCTTTGGTGGGACAACTCCATGTTGCCTGCTTGTGTCATGTCGAAATCGTGTCGCTGTCGCGTCGCTGTTGCGCAGCGTTGGTGGGACAAGGGCCTTAATGTTAATCCTTGAACATGTTTTAAAAAATGTTGCCCATCGATAACTAGAAAAAAATATATTTTTTGGACCATATTAAAAAAATTTACTGCTTCCAACTTTTGCCATATCATTTACCACTAGATTGAGCGAGTGGCTACTACACGGAACGTAGAATGGTTGTGGATTTAAATTCCTAATTCTAGATTGCACTTTTGCATTGTTGCCCCTCATGTTAGCCCCATTATCATATCCCTGCCCTCTTATATCTTGCACATCAAGTCCCATTTCATGAAGCTCTTAAATTATAATTTCAAATAGTTGTCTTCCTGTAGATCTTTCCACAGATAAGAAACCTAAAAAGCTTTCGTAAATTTTTATTCCGACATCGTTTGAATCAGAATTCTTACAGCTTTCCTTTGCAATGAGAATATTGTTGTGGTATGAGATAAGTGGCCCCATGCCAGAATACTATGTTAATCTAGATTGAATTAAAGCATGGTATGCCACTAGAAGTGTGGGTTGTGATATACAGTTTACTAGATTTCGCAGTAAAGATAATATGTTGCATGATATATTCGTGCAAATCAGTTCCACATGTTTTTCCCACGTTAATTTACTATCAAAAATAATTCCTAAAAATTTTATACAATATGAGGAATCAGATCTACAGACTGATGTTTTAAGCCAAAGATCATTGTTTCAGTTTAGTCTTTATTCAGGACTAACTGTTTACTTAAAAACTAGTCTTGGACTGTATTTAGACTATACTTTGCATTCGATAACAAAATATTTGTCACTATGAGTGTGAGCTAGTGGTATGTCGTCAGCAAATGGGTGATATTCACTAAATTCATACTATTAGGCAAGTTATTGACATAAATACGAAACAGTGCTGGTTCTAAAAGAGAACATTGGGATACGCCAAATTTAATGTCTAATAAATCTGAATTGGCATTATTGAAATTGACAAATTGAGTTTGGTCTGTCAGATAGGATAGAATTAACTGTTTACTACCGTCTGAAAAATTATAAAAAATTAATTTACTTATTAAAATACTGTGTGACATGCAATCAAAAGCATTACTTAAGTCTAAGAATTGGACATGTACAGATTCTTTGCACTCAAAATCGTTATTTATTATATTTATTAAAGAGTTAATTACTAAAGTCGTGGATGATTTTGATCAGTAACCATACTGATAGCCAGTAAACAATTTACCATTTTCAAAATAATCAATTATCTGTATTTTAAGTACTACTCCAAAAATTTTTTGTAATTATTGGCACAATGGAAATGGGTCTGTAATTTTCTGGATCTTCAATTGAATTTTTTTTAAACAACGGTAAAACTTTGGACAGTTTAAACATTTTTGGAAAGATGTTATTCCTCAATACACTGATTTATAAGTTTAGTGAGAGGTATAATAATAATATATTTAATATTAATTAATTTATAATAAAAAATAAAAAAAATTAACTAGTAAGGAAAGCAATAAACTTACATTATAACAATGTATGCACAACTTACCCTATTAACTAGCTTGATGAACTAGCTTGGTTATCACAAACTGGAGAAGATCTATAAAAACTTTGCAGAATCATGTATTTTTCTGTGATTGTCTCCGTGAGTGATGTTCGCTGTGATGAAAAAATATGCTTTATATTTTGAGAACGACCGTTCGGCATCTATTGATGATTACATCAAAGACTATTTTAAGTATGCCTGTATTAACAGGCATACTTAAAATAGTCTTTGAACGCACTTAGCGAATCTGGGGTTGCACTAGCAGTACCATCACAAATTTGTCTTAATCTGGTAAAACCGGTGTCTTGCTTTAACATACGTGTGAACTTTTTTCTAACCGGCTTATTTTTTGCGTTACGTATAGAGTGTAGCAGTCGATTTACAGTCCACTATTTGCAGTGACTCCACTAGCGACAATGCACTGTTTTCTAAGTTTTGTATGTCGTCATGCAATCCTTTATAGTTCGTGTGAATAGTTTTTAAGACTACTTCAACGGAAATATCCTCGAATTTTGTCTGGCTTTCCTTAATACCTGCAGCCTCGTCAGGATTGAATTGTAGTATCATAGCTTTTATTTCTTGTAAAAAATATTCAGTATAATAAAAAGCTGCCTTCAACCATGTTCCCCAACGTGTAAGAATCGGCTGTGGTGATCGGGAATACTGGGACATTTGCTGTGAAATGAGCGAAGACGTTTAGGAGATTTAAGGAACACTTTTTTTGTACTTGCTATTAATGCATCTACCTCTGGAAAACCCTGTCGAATAGTTTCTGCCAAGGACGTAAAGCATGCTTTACACGTAACATGTACCAACCTACAACCGTGTTCTTGAAGACAACGGCCTAACAAACGCATTGTCCAAGCACCATCGGTCACAAACATCAAACTTGACTTGTTGACAGGTCAAATTTTTCTTACGTCTCCAGCACCACCTGGGTAATTGTTTTGCCAGTATACTCAGTTAGTCTTTTGCTAGCTAGAAATATGGAAATGTCGGTTTATGAGAGTCCAGTATACGTGCTATAACATTTACAATAGAATTTTTTTTACAATCTGTCGTCCCGTCAACACATAACCACAGCCATGTATTTTTAATACACATTCTCGTAGCTCGCTTCGGTATTTGGTATTTGTCCCCTAGTCGTTGCCCTAAACACCTCTTGTCACACCATTGAACTGCCGCACGACTTGCCAGCTTTAATAATAAAATATTTTAAGAAATTAACTAAAAGTACATTTACATTCAATTCACTACAGGCACAATTTACTAACGGATTATGAATTGTGCCGAGAGAAAATTTGGATCATTTATAATGAGTTAGGAGCTACCATCTATTGAGGTTTTTTAATATTATGTGTGTGCAAATTCAGTTTGATTAAATAATTACAATTATTAACATAACTTCTAAAAACATCATATTTTCTAATACCAAAGATCTAACATTGAAATTTCAAATCACAAACCGACTTTATGTTTATAAACAATAAATTTGTGTCGTAGTACGCATGCTCAATTTGAAAGTGAATATTTGCGATTTGCAAGCATCCTATTTAAATCTGAAGTGCAATTCAATGTCGTGCCGACTTACAATTTTATTGTAAATAAATACATTCAACCAAATATGCTTAAATCCCAATTTGCAATCGACTAGCAGAATGCGTCCGTACCGAACTGGTTGTACCTAAATGTAAAATCACTTCCTTAGATATTTCTAAAAAACGTTTTTGTTTCCACTCATTTTAAGACTGAGGAAGCTTAGGAAGCTTTTAAGGGTATAATTCAGATAATTTTAACCTAAAATTACTTTTTCTTTACACTATTAAAATTCTGCTATAAAAACCTAAAATATCCACTACAATACATTTTGCATTAAAATAAGTATTTCCTAATGATAACTGATAATTTATTCTCTGTATTTGAATTTATACTAAAATGACCACACATTTCATAACAAAAAAAAAGAAATAAAAAAAATTTAATCAAAACAAAAGACAAGTAAGTCCTTATAGCATAAAACTATTTTTTACTACTGGTTTCGTTACCTAAAGATGTAATATGTAAATGTTGCTAAATTGACAGCAAAAAATTTCTTTATTTTGATTAGAACTAGGTTCACTGAACTACAAACATTAATTGCAAAGATTTTGTATTGAAGAAAAGTCTACTAAACAGAATATAATTTGTATCTAATAAAATATTTTATAAAAGTTTTTTCACGATGTCATTCACTTTAGATACATGTTTTTATGTTTATATAAAAAATTTATAGAAACGATTTGTGAGATAGATATATCTAAATCTTAACCACGCTATTTTTTTATTTCTGGCATAAATTTTGTTATATCACGATTTGCGAATCAAGACGACTTCAAATCATCAAATATTCAAGATTATACGTCAGGGTAGAAATATTACCAAAGATTTTTGAATTTCGACTAACTTTAATCCTCTTTCGACCAGTGTTACTCGATATTTAATATTGGCAACAGCTGGGACACCAGTAAAAAATTGAGTCGTTAAGAAAATGCTTTTTTTTAATTAAGGCAATTTCGGGAGGAATTCGATGTTATTTTCTATTGAATCAAATAACTAAGGTCATAAATTAAATAGATTACTGTTAAAGTCCAGTCTCCCTTATTTAATTTTGTTAAACTGTTTTAAAGGAGAGGTTAATATTTGGTTAGTTGTAGTTACTTAGCACTTTTGTAACTATCTGATATTTATTTATTTGAAATTTTTAGTATCAAGCTTCGGTTGGAACAGAAACTATAAAACTTCGTGTAAATTTCTTGTGTTAGTGTAAAAGTGTAAAAAATCTTATCGTTTTTAACATATTAGTTGAAAAATAAACATAGTGAGTAGAATATACACTTTCAAAACAATCCGTCAAAGTAGAATTACGCTGATTATTGAAGATAACATTTTTTTCTAACTTATAGCTACTTATTTGATGTATATTTTAAAACCATTTCCAATAATACAGAGTGTTTCTAGTGTAAATACAAACATATTTTTTTTTAAATAGAATAGGTACTTCACACATATGTTATTATACAAGTATACTATGCAATACTGGTGTTTGATCTATCGCATAGAAGTGTCTCAGATGGTAATATAGCACTCGTAATGTTGCGTTATGTCGGTTAAGGCCCTCTACACAATGGCCCATCATCGGCCATCATCACGATGGGTCATCGTGTAAAAGACGCAATGGCTTAGGACTACGTATAATGGCCGATCATCGCCAACGATGGCCTGTGTCGGTTTTTTGAACAGACATCAAAGGAACATGGAGGATAGTAGCCGACGCATGTCCATACACAATGGCGCATCATTCTGTGCGTAGTTGAAAGTTGAAGATCGTCGAGTGAACGTCGAGAATGGCTCGAACAGTGGCCAACCCATAGCGATGGGCATTGATGGGCCATCGTGATGGGTCATTGTGCAGAGGGTCTTTTAGATGTGGATCCATATCGTGCATATGGGACATGCTAAAACTAAGTGCATGAAATGATTCCGACATCTGACGGCAGGTTCTTCAGTTGATGTCAAAAACCTCTACACCCCACACGCGGCTACTATAGATCAAGATATTAATGACACTATCCTAACAAGCGACAATAAATCGCTCGGTCTCCTGCTTAAACCCAAGTGACCTTAAAAAGATGATGTCAACTTTTTCGAGGTATTTCTATATTCCTATAGAAGGCACCATGCTGGAGTTTATCGATGTGCTGCTGAAACAGATTTCTCTGTTCCGCGACTCTGATTCGGGCTTTAAGGTGATTTGGCTGAAGCCCTCCTGCAGTTTCATAATGTTTTACAAACCGCAAGAGAGAATTTGAGATCCTGAAGATATTATATGCCATACTGCCATGCATGCATGCCAGGCTCAAGATTCCTTCCCACCCTCCGTTGACGTGGAGGTGTACACGAGAAGCGGACGATCTAGGATGAATACTTCTGTGAATATTCATCATCTTGCAGGTGTCTTTGTCTCATTGACGCAGCTCATCCATTCGTTTTCTTTACTACTCCACAGAAGTAGAGCAGAGCTGAAATATGTTAGTCGCAGATACTTGAAAGATTGGAAAATCAGAACTTCTGGAGTCGGTGTCTGTGCTTGTCACGGATGGTATCCTTTATTTGTTTTAAATTCTGTCACGTTTTCGTACAGTCCGGAATCTGTAAGCCTCGCCGGCATTTATATGACGTAGGATGCTTTCGCCTGCGAGCAAAGAGCAAATATTATTATTATTATTTTAGGCTTGAACACCGAGCATGACATAAAGCAATTAGATACACACAAGTGTGAATAGGAAATTCATGCATTTTACATATAAGCTTCAAAAAATGAAATAAGCAGTATAAGCACCTCACAAGTGTGATCGGCTTTAAGTAAGAAATCTGAATTGCATCTTTATTTTCGAAGTGTGAGTCAGTTGTTTTTTATTCTTTAAGCTTGATATCTAATTATTATGATGTTTATAGCGATTAGCATACACGCTTAGACATCATCTGGAAGTCGTGTTAAAAACGAAGACACACTTGATAAGATGAAACGTGGTTACAAGGGAAGATAAAATTTTGTCCAGTAAATAAAGAATTACACAGCCCCACAAAAAAAAAAAATTCTGACCTAGCAACGAGACGAGTATATCCTTATGTATTTTTGATCGCTAATTCCGAATCCGGGGTAAAAAAAGTCGTACACCCCAAAAAAAAATTTTAGACCCAAAAAACACCCCCTGAATCGTTTTGTTTAATATTTTCGGGAAAAATTTAATGTATTACGATAAAAATAAAGGTGAATTGCAGCGTTCACCCTATCGGTATGAAACGCACCCCCATAGAGGGTGAGAACCACCCTCATATGCCATCAAACCAATTGATAACGACAATGACTGAAAAACATTTAAAAATGTTAAGTTTCGTTAGGTTTGCAATAAACTGACGTAGAATTCACGTAATACCCCAAAACTACCTCTATAGCGTTATGAAAATCATCCCTTAACTTCAATTACAGAAAAAAGAAAGGAAAAAACATGAAATTTGATAACGATTTCATTATATGGAGGTTCTTATTTGCAGAGATCCTTATGGCTAGGATATTAGCAGTCATTTGTCACCAATCTTAACACCATTTGGGTATAAAACGCATCCCTGAAGGGGGTGAGAAGTACTCTTACATTAGTAGCTTTTAATTCTTCTTTTTTTAATCTTTTTTTTATGGTATCTTTTAACTTTATTTTCAAACGATCTTCTTACTGACTGTCGTTTGTGTTGTTCTTTCGTGTCTCTTTTCAGAGACCAACAGTAGTCTGCTATCATGTGTTCGTCCCATCTTCCTTGATATCGATTTTCCATTTCGGCTGTGTCCTGGTGGAAATGTTCCCCTTGTTATTTTATGTTTTTTCCTTTATTTTTTTTCTGTAATTGAAGTTAAGGGTTGCTTTTCATAACGATATAGGGGTAGTTTTGGGGTATTACGTGAATTCTACACCAGTTTATTGCAAACCTAACGAAACTTAACATTTTTAAATGTTTTTCAGTCATTGTCGTTATCAATTGGTTTGATGGCATATGAAGGTGGTTCTCACCCTCTATGGGGGTGCGTTTCATACTGATAGGGTGAACGCTGCAATTCACCTTTATTTTTATCGTAATACATTAAATTTTTCCCGAAAATATTTAAAAAAACGATTCAGGGGTGTTTTTTGGCTATAAAATTTTTTTTTGGGGGTGTACGACTTTTTTTGACCCCGGATTCGGAATCAGCGATCAAAAATACATAAGGATATACTCATCTCGTTGCTAGGTCAGAAAATTTTTTTTATTTGTGGGGCTGTGTTATCTTTCATTTTACTTGATACCAAATTAACAAAATCAGCATTTTTTGTGGCTGATTGTGGTAAATAAAATTTTAATCAAATAAATAATAAGCCGTTAACTTATTTTTTACTACTAAAAATAATTAACAAAATTATTGATATCAGCTTTTGGCTTACAGTTTTAAGGTCAAACTACTCGAATAATTTAAGAACGGCAGTTTTCATTCACTTAGGAAATAAAAGACATATTACTTACAGATTTGCCAAATAGAGTGACATATCTTTACAAATTCACTACTACGAATTATTGAGACATTTTAAGGAAATCAGAGAAAGGAGTGCTCTTTCTGTTTTTAGAAATACTAATCTTTAAATTTCTTTTAAATTCTTTTTCAACTCTTGTTATAACGCCACTGTTTAATAGGATCGATATACATCTCATGCAAAGTGATGGAAACGACCGAACTCGTCAAGTGTCACATTCCATTTGCTAAATGCTTCCGACAGCCTTCGTTCCTCTTCTCCATTGAATTTTGTTAATGGAAGCGCCTATACGCTCACTTGAAGTGGTCTCGAAAAATACGTTTATGTTATCAAATGTAATATAATGTATTGTACTAGATACGTTATTGTCGGTAATACATTTACCTAATAAATTATATATTTTCTTAGAAAATGCAATAAAGCTCTTTTGATATCATAAATAGACACACAAACATTTCTTGTATTTAGTGGCAATTCTCGAAGACAGATCTATTTCTTCTTCATTGAAGTCAACTACATAATATTACCGTGTGTCAAGTGAACCTTTGGACTCTGCAGCAATATTAGTAGAAGAGTTCAACTCTTCTGAGAATCTTAGTGAAAGTTTACCTACAATAAAAAACATGTACGTATATTACATAACCAACACGAAACATTGAAAGAATAACCTCTCTGGCATGTCCACTCGTCATTTTTCTGGATTGGGTTGGAACCTTTGATGTGAAAATAATACCGACGTAGTTTTCAACAAAACACCAAAGCACTATATACTGCACTCGACAGGCGTTTCGCCAACCAAGTTAGCATCATCTAGAGATGATTAAGACTAAATTTATGCAAATAATGTACCCTATTTATACCTAAACTATTGTCATAGTTCTGTGAACCGTGACCCACTAACCAATAAAACGCGCTATTTTTAATGGTTCTCTATCACTATTTATACTATTTTTACACTATGATTTCCAATCTTTCAAATGCATTCAGCTGTCCAATAATTGTTACATTTCTATTTAATCTTAAATTGCTAATATCTATTCTCAAACGCATATTGGGCAACACTAGACTTATCTGTTCTACCATATTTGAGATAGGACATATGCTGTTTAAATCTAGTTTGAATTGATCGTCTAGTTTGTCCAACATACTTTTGATTACAGTCCTTACAGCTAATTTTGTATATCCCCGACTTTTTTGTTTGTTTCAATTTTGTCTTTTGATTTGCCTAAAAGTTGTTGTAGTTTATTTTCTGCTGAATGAACTACTCTCATACCTATATCTTTAAAAATCTTTAGAGGATCTAATGGAATCGATACAAATTTCGGATTTTCTCTTCCACATTGAAAGGTCGAGGAATTTCGAAGTAATTTTTTAAATTTTCGTTTCGTAATTATTTTATCAATTAAACTTACAGAATATTCATTACTCGCAGCTATATCTTTATTCAATATTTTTTCTTTTTCAAACCTCTCCTTATTGAGGGGGAAGCTTAATAGACGATGGACTAGAAAATTAAAACTCGCTATTTTGTGTTGAGTACAATGTTGAGAATGATTAGGGATATATCTTAGAGTACTGGTATCTTTTCTGTATATAACAAATTCTAACTTATTTTTACTATTTCTAGTTTATTAATACATCTAAAAATGGTACTTATCCAGAGTTTTCAATTTTATATGTGAATTTTACTAATGCGAAACGATTGTTTAATTTAGAAACAATGTTGTTCATATCAGTGAGTTTTGTATCAAACACTGCAAAAATATCATCTACATACCCAGGCCAAACCCTGGGGAAATACTCGAATTCTATTGCTTGTCTCGAATCTGTTCATAAAGCGACTGGTGTATCGGTTTTAAGTCCTCTTGGTTCACAATCGACAAGCTCAGTCGTCGAGATAAATGTTTTTTATAGTTCGTTTTGGGCGCCAGTGACCTTGGAGGTTTACCGATAACTTATTAAGGATGGTTTTTGCTCAGGGTCGATTTTTGTTTTAAATGTTAGAGCATGAGACCTGAATTTAAGTTTACTCTTTTTTTGTTAATTATTAATTAAGATGAATAAAAGAAGAAATGTCTTTTTAATTATTTTTATACACCGAATCTTCCAGAAAAATTAGTATTTGGGCTTGACCCTGTTTTAGACAGACAGTAGTTGATATGGAAGGCTTCCACGATGGCAAGAGGGCGAAGGAGCAACTAGTTATGACCCAACGCGTCTTGAGACAGTTAAAATTGTTTATATTAATTACCTGTAGCCGTTGAAACAAATAAAGAATTGAATGTTACTACTCTATTTATTTGACATTGCAATTAAAGAATAAAATATGATTACACTTTTTTACAATGATAAAATGAAATTAAACAGGTTAAAAATGAAACTGTCTTTTTTCTAGATGGGTCAGAAACAACTCTTAAGTAAAGCCCGTGATAGTTAGTGTTCAAAAGTTTGGTCACTCTAATTTGTTATGACAAATTCAAAGATTTGGCTGATTACTCAATGTTCCCCGTTTCGCGAGAGCTTGATACGCGATCACTAAAACACAACACTGATAATCCAAAAGTAATCCAGGAGTCACTATTCCTTAGTCCAAAAGTAATCCAGGAGTCACTAGTTTTTTAGAATTCGCGTTTAAGTAATTTAAATGATTTGAGTCACAAGAATTAATATCACTACTTGTAATAAAGTTTAGAATTGAGGCACGATGAGTTTAAGTAAGCTGAGCACGTGTGAACGTGTTTGTTGTAGAGTGCCACGTGGTAACCGGATGCTCGACGGAGATCAGTGTATCACTAGCTCGTACCACAACCGGAACAGGAACTGCACTTAAGTAAGCTCGCCACGTGTTTGTTGTAGAGAGCAACGTGGTAACCGAATGCTCGACGGAGATCAGTGTATCCACTAGCTTGTACCACAACCGGATCAGGAACTGCACTTAAGTAAACTCGCCACGTGGTAACCGAATGCTCGACGGAGATCAGTGTATCCACTAGCTTGTACCACAACCGGAACAGGAACTGCCCTAGCGCTCGACGGAGACAAGCCTGGAGAACTGATGCTCAACGGAGATCAGGACTCACCCGTACCGACTGGAGAACTTACTCGTACCGCTGCTCGATGAAAACTTGCCTTGCTTTCCGGAATATGGGTCTATTTCTACCTTAGGTCGATGTTCGCTTAGGCTCCGCCCTTAGATGTGCTAAGCGCGTTGTAGCCAATCGCTGTCGACTCGTTTGTTTGGCCTGAAATTTTTTAGTTTGCTTAGGTGAAACGGATGTGACTGGATATTGGGCGCTTCCTGCTAGTAGATTGTTGTACACTTTACTTTTTAAGTACCCTCATAAAAAGAAGTCTAATGGCGTTAGATCAGGAGACCTAGGCGGCCGTTCTATCTGACCTCTTCTCCCTATCCATCTTGCTGGGAAAACTTGGTCCAAGTAGCGTCGCACAATAATTGCGTAATGAGGCGGAGCGCCATCTTGTTGTAACCAAATGGTATTATTTGGTAGATCAGGGTTATTTGCATTGGGGAATAATGCAGCTAATGCAGGCATCAATTCCAACTGTAAAAATTGCAGGTATCTATCTCCAGTCAAATTGTTTTCAAAAAAAGAATGGACCTATAATTCTGTCACCAATAATTCCTGCCCAAACATTAACTTTCTGAGGATATTGGGTATGACTTTCCTGCATCCAATGAGGATTGTCCCTAGCCTAATATCTATAATTCTGTCTATTGACATGGCCATTTAAACAAAATGTTGCTTCATCCGAAAATAAAACACGCTGGAAAAACATTGGATCGCGGTTGCAAATTTCCATCATTTGTTCGCAAAACTCTTGCCTACGATCAAAGTCATCTTCTGTCAACTCACGAACCAAGTGCACCTTACATGGGTGGAATTTTTGAACTTTCAAAAGTTTTAGAACTGTACTGTGCCTTATATTGTGGTTCAAAGCAATGCTTCTACTAGTTGAATGTGGATTGTTTTCAATTTCTAGTAGCACATCAAGTTGTGCATCTTCATTTATTGTCGCCGGACGTCCAGTTTTTGGAATATTCTTTACAACGCCATGTTCCCGAAATTTTTTTTCAATCCTACTAATTGTTGATTGATTAATGGCTAATCCGAGTATTTTTCTCTAAAAAGATGACACACTTCTTGATGTGTTCTAGCTCTGTCGCCATAACCAATCATTATTAACACTTCAATTCTCTGTTTGTCGCTTAACTGTACCATTCTTATTAATAAAATAGGTTTTCTAATTTAGAAAAAGCAAAATAATAACACTTATTCTATTGTAACATTTACAAATTATTTAAATCTGAAAGCCGTAACTAATGTGATACACCGGCAACTAGATAAATTTACCCAATTTAATGAATTTTTATTATTTGAACTTTAAGACTGTTTTTCTCGATTTTTTCAAATAATAACATATTGAAATTTTTATACGGTCGCAACCAGAATAAAAACTACTACCAAAATCAATAATAAAAAATATAGGTTGTCATTTAAAAAAAAGTCGATGACGTCATAACTTAAAAAAATAAATAATATAAGAAACTGAAATTAGACTGAAAATATTTGCCGAAGTTAAAGTCGCTATACCCCTTCGAGATTTTTTTCCAAAAAATTAATATCAACGGAATTACTGAATTTATGCGGTACTTAATTTCCACACTGTATACCGAAATTTGTAACTCGCCCCGTTAGTAGATATTAAAAAATATATTTTTGGTGTAAACTTCCCAGGAACCATACAAGTTTTAACGTTTTAAGTTTACACCTGACCATCATTTAGTAACTAATTTGTAATTAGCCGTGCATTTTTTAATACACATTTGATCTTATTTACAATGTCTTCGCTTACAGTTGGTACATAGTTACCCAACGTTGTGCGACTTGGTAACATCACCTTGACATTATATTTATTCCAGAATTCCTGAAATGGTTGTTTATCGAGTATGTGCAGCGGAACGCCACAGACAATCAGCATTAAGAGCAAATCAAACATAACCTGTGTTGTCGAAGGCACGCCATTTTTTAGTTGTATGTTCTATAAAATTTACGTGACGTTTACAATCACGTTTGTCCCAGCACATCAGGTCTGTCTCGCAAACCTTATAAATTATTATAGCACCATTGTAGAATAAATCCAGGAATTCACTGATAAATTTATTCACTTTGTCAGTGTATGATCGTTTTTTACCCTTGAACAGGTCTGACATACTTTATTATTAAATTAATATCAAGAATAAAATACAACAAGTAAAACTATCAAACAATACAACGGAGAGGAATAAATTATGTTGTACACATCTCGAGGTATAACAATAGACTAAAATCAAATGGATGTCTCTGCTAAAATAGTAAACAAGTCTCGCTTACGTATTTGGGTATTTCTCTACCTGGCACCGCCCGTGATTTGCGGACCGATTTGCCAACTCTAATTATCAGTCTTTCTAAAAAATATATACTTTAACCACCTATATATAGAAAAATTACAAATCTGGCCAGCATTATGCGACAGAAATATTATTCACAATTTTAAATTGGACGTATTATTGCTTCGTATTATTGCTTCGTATATTAATAATAATAATAATAATAATAAATAATTAATGGGTATTACAAAAGTATTCTTTTAAACTTAACATGATAGTAATAATAAATACCTGTAGTTTTTATACTTCATACTGTCATTCTTATATGAATGTGCTAATGTAAAAGTTTTAGGTGTATAATAAATCAAAAACAATACTTCCAATACATGTTATCATAGAAACTATTAAAACAACTACTCAATCTAGGAGAGTGAGTAGTTGCTATCTAGGAGAAAGAATTGCATTGAATTAAATAACAGTGTTATTAGTATTAGAAGCAAAAATATACTGAGAAAAAAAATTAATATCAAAAAAGGAAAATTTATTTTTACTTTTTAGGGACTTTCAATGGAGGATATTATTTCTTAAGTGTAAAAATTTTTCTTTTTGGTGAGATTATTTTTTTAATCTTAATAATTTTTAGCTTCTAATTCTAAGATAATGTCATTTAATTCAATGCAATTTTGCTCCTAGATTGAGTAGTTGTTTTAATAGGTTCTATGATAAAATGTATTGAAAGTATTGTTTCTGATTTATTATATTATCATGTTAGTTTTGAAAGAATGCTTCTGTAATACCCAATAATTATTTTATTACTATTCTTTTCTATAAATTATTCACAATATTATTGATCGATTATTAAATTAAATTAAACTACTCCATTTTTTTTTCTTTCAAGTATTTTTTTTCAGGTAATGTGAATATACTATGTATTTAATACTGTTACGTGTTTGCTATCCACACAAACACCTCTACTCGTAGATTCGTTGATTGAAAGTCCAGGTAACACTTACTCACTACTTTATTTACTAATTAACAATTAACAACAACAGATTAATTACTGTCTTAACTATAATCACAACTGAACACTTATAAGTCTCTTTCTTATTGCTTCTTCACTCGTTCACGTTCGACTTCAGACTAAGACTCGGCCCACGGTGCATCTTATTTATACATCCATTCTCCCGGTCTAGAGCACTCCAGAATATTCCCGGCCGATCGTGTACAATTCCAGCCTAATCTAACCAGTCTGCACAGTCCAGTGGCGTAACACTGCCCCCTCCTTAAGCCTGAACGTCCCGATCAGGCAATTCATTATTCCCTGAATACTTGGCTAGTCTCTCTATATGCACCACCTTCATTTTAGATTTTGGATTTTGCTGAATTCTATATACAACGTCGTTTAGTCTGGTTACGACAGTGTAAGGACCTTCCCAGGGCGGGTGAAGCATCGGGGACCTGCCTTTCTTCCGTTGTGGGTTATATAGCCAAACCAAATCTCCCACCTGGTACCCTCCTGAATTAGCCTTAAGATCATAACGAGGCTTCATACGGTCACTTGCTATGGCAATTCGCTCAAAAGGAGCCCTGGTGTTATATTGCTTATTTCTTATTTGTGGCCCCATTCTTGCCACGCAAACTTCACATTGGCGGCACCAAGCCTCCACATCTTGACGACTGTTGACCCAGTAGAAACGTTCTCTTACTTTAGTCAGGGTTTTGTTGATGCTAAAATGTCCGCCAGACGTTCCATTATGCACTTGCTGAAGTACATTTGCTACATGACACCTCGGGATTAACAATTTCAAAGTAACTTTCCTCCCATCTGGACTTTCCCACGCTCTCTTTAGCAGTCCATCCTCTACTATAAGGGAGTCCCATTGTGCCCATAGAGCCTTCAGCCCCACTGATTTATTTGAAATGTCCTTCCAATCAGGTCGGGTTCCTCTCTCTTTCCATTTCAGAACAGGACCAGTTTCCTTATCGTTTAACTGCGCTTCCCTTAACGACTCTTTTGTCCAATAATCCGGAACATCAATCTTAACAGTTTTCATTATTTGTACCTTGCGCTGTTTTTCCTCACGGTGGCAAGGCTTGCAGTTTTCCTGACACGGTCTTTTGGAAAGGCCATGTGCCACATTCTGCGAAGTACGAGCTCGCCAGTTTTCCTGCAGCTTCTCCGTTACTGCGACCCCCTCAGGGCTGCGCTGACGACAATTACTCTGAATATGGCCCACTCTGCCACACTTATAACAGCGCATGCCTCTTCTATTCTGTCTCCCACTACTTTGCTGTTGGTTCTGTCTCGGATCTTGAATGTTGAGCTCATGACAGTTCCTCTTAATATGGCCCACTTTGCCACACCTATAACAACGGATGCTTCCATTCGGCCTCCCACTATTTTGTTGTTGGTCTTGTTTTTGCTGGGAGTTCGATTTTGTGAGTAGTTGGGTGATCATTTTGTGTAGATCAGATATCAGGTTTTGTGTTGTGTTGTCTGGCTTGTCTTCCTCCACACTCACAGCTCGTGCTCTCTGATTTGATTGTGTGGTATCCTCATAGGCAGCCTCAATCTCCAGTGCATGTACTAAAGCCTCACTACTAAGCTTATGCCTGGCTAACTTAAGAATTCGCCTAACTTCCTGGTCCCTTACTCCATCAATAAATGTACCAACTGCTAACTGTTGTTGAAATTCCATTGGTGCATCAGGATAGGCTAGATGGGCTAATCTTTCTACCGCAGCTTCGAACTCCTGGAGGCTTTCTCCACCTCGTTGTCTGCGTGATTTGAGCTGAGCCTGATATACTTGGGCGAGATGTTGGTCACCATATCTTAGTTCTAACGCTGCCTCCAAAATACTAAAGTTTTGTTGCTGTGCGGCAGGAATTGTTTGGAGCAGGTCTAATGCTTTGCCCCTTAGTGCTAATACCAATGCTGTTGCCTTTTCCTCATCGTTCCAGTTATTTGAACGTGCAGCTGCCTCAAACTGTCTCTTATAAGTTGACCATGAACTTTGACCGTCGAAGGAAGGTGGTTGTAACCTAGCACCAGACGACAGTACTAACTGGCCACCCTTCTCTCTTAATTGTTGTTTGAGTCGGGCTACTTCTTCCTTAACTTCAGTTATTTCTCCTCTAACTTCACTAACTTCTTCTTTAACTTCCATGACTTCAGCCTGTACATCTTCCTTCAATTGTTCAGTGACCGAGAGTATGACTTGATGCTGTCCCTCCATAATTTGTCTTAATTCTTCCTGGCGTTCCTTTCTTTGCTCTTCTTTTTCTTCCTGTCGTCTTCTCTCTTGTTCTTCTTTTTCTTCTTGTCGTCTTCTCTCTTGTTCTTCTTTTTCTTCTTGTCGTCTTCTCTCTTGTTCTTCCATAATTTTTCTTTGTTCTTGCATTTGTTGCACCAATGCTGCAAGTAAGTCTTGTGTTTGTTTCTCCGCCATGCTTCTTGTTGTTGGCATTAATTCACGACACGTAAATCAATTCAAAATAAAGTTTACTACACTATAAAATCCGTAAAATGTTGATATCACGTCTATTTTAATAATGGAATGTTCCAGAAAAATCTCTAAACAGCACTAGAAAGTCTTATTTAGAGTCTATACCTCTTTTGTGTTGACAAAATTCACTTATCTCCACTAATTGTCCAATGGAATGTTCGAGAATTTTCACGAAATATCACTAATAAGTCTTGTTTTGAGTCTACAACACGTTCCCGTCTACACAATTTACGTATCCCCTGTAGTTTCCAAATAGAATGTTCTAGAATTTTCCCGAAATTGCACCAGTAGCCCTTTTTCTCAGTCTACAACACGTTATTACTAGCGGCACTCACGTATTTGCAGCTATTTCTAAATCGAATGTTCTAGAAACTTCTCGAAAATTCACTTTAAAGTCACTATTCAGTCCAGAAATAGTCCTCCAAACACTGTCCAGTAGCTTAATTCTCCGTGTTACCACTAATTTCTGAGAAGAACACTGTAGAACCTTTTCGAATATTCCAGAAATTTCTCTTCCAATCCACTTCCGACACCAAATTGTTACGTGTTTGCTATCCACACAAACACCTCTACTCGTAGATTCGTTGATTGAAAGTCCAGGTAACACTTACTCACTACTTTATTTACTAATTAACAGTTAACAACAACAGATTAATTACTGTCTTAACTATAATCACAACTGAACACTTATAAGTCTCTTTCTTATTGCTTCTTCACTCGTTCACGTTCGACTTCAGACTAAGACTCGGCCCACGGTGCATCTTATTTATACATCCATTCTCCCGGTCTAGAGCACTCCAGAATATTCCCGGCCGATCGTGTACAATTCCAGCCTAATCTAACCAGTCTGCACAGTCCAGTGGCGTAACAATACTTTATTGTCACTCTATGTTACGTATGTTTGTATTTTTCGTGTATTTTTATTATTTCATTATTTGTCTTTTATACTCTGTTATGTTATTATGTAGTGTATCCCAAATTGCTTGTGATGAGTGGGTTTTACCTATTTCTGAAGCAGATAGAGTGAAATGGATTGCACATTCTTCAGCTAATTTTTTGAGAGAATTCCAGTTGGGAAGGTCTTATTTCGATATCTCTTCCCGTTCTCGCGCTATCTGTCAAAACTGATTTATTTACACTTTTTTTTCAACTGGCCATGGCTCCTTAATAATGAAGGTATTTAGATGCGGTAAAAATTTTTTTGGAACAAAATTTAACGTAGAATTCTATTTTAGAGACAAAAATAGTTCCAGCCTTCTTGATTTTTCAATACAAGAGATACTTGCAGTTTCCACTGAAAACAAAAGCTCTAATATCATATTCATTGTCAAACATATGTATATGGAGTTTCTACGACCTTGAATTTATTTTTAATGGGAGGTAACACTTGGTAAAAGATAACTGAATACATGCCATTCCATCTCGCCTTCTAACAGTTCTCGACATGTCCGCACCTTTTGTTAAGTAAGGTCAGTCACTATTTTCTAATTTTTAAAGTTATTTTATGCACTCACTTTTTTAAAGAGGATTTGCGACTAAGAAAATAATTAATTACTCCTCATTTGTTACTAAGTTCATTAAAGTTCTGAGAATCGTTTTGCGCCCTCGGGAATTATTTAAGATTTACTTATTTCCTAATTAAGAATATATACGCATTAAAAAGAGTTGCTCTAAGTATATAGGGGATTATACTGTAAGGCATCAGCAATTTTGAAAGCCTATTAATGATTAGGGTGGTACGCAGATTACTTGCAGAAGAGAAAGCGTCTCCAAACACGTTCGACCTATTGAGCTTGGTTTACTCTGCTTCGCGAACAGCAAGCAAAGTCAATTGAAAAGAAGTCGGCATGTCAGCACTTTTTGGAGAACTCCCAGATAACTTGAGCTTCAGTGAAAGGGATGGATGGATGAACTGCCACAAAAGTTTTCTACTTTTTCATTAATTTAGGAATACATTAAGCTGGCTTGAAGGACTGTAGACCGTAATTATTAGAGACAGTGGATGTTTTGTAATTAAAATTTAAAAAATAATCAGAGTAAATTGAAAAACTTTCGAAATGTAAGTTTCTTTCAACTTGTAAAAGGTAATTGCCAGGGATATACTGCCCAACATCTGAGCGTAAGGTCTACGAATAGTTTAAAATTATGAACAGGTTCTAGACATAAGTTATTAAAATTAGTTAATTTCTTTCAGTTTATTTCTCGCATTGTTGCATTTTGAAAAGGACAGGTTATTATTTAAAAAAATACAGAATAATATTCAGTTGAGGATATATTTTTAAGAAACACAATGGGTTCCCAAGTTTACATAAAACACACTACATAAATTAGACAACCCCCAAACCAAAGTCGAAGCTGCATGTACAAGGGTTACTCAGTTGAAAAAACGGGGACATACACAGCCAAACTCTTCGACTTTGTCAGAATCGAAACCGAGATTTGAACCCGGAAGTCAATAGGCAGTAAACCAGCTACGTTTGTCACTTAAAGTCCTGATCCACTGCGTTACCGAGCTCGGTATATTACATAGCTTATAAATTAATATCGACGAATATCTGACATCTTTCTGACTAATATCCTTGGCTTTGACGATGATCTTGGATGGCAGGAGCCGAAGCCCTATCTCATGGTTGAAAATCTGGTCCAACCTCAATGTGCGAACGGTGTGGTCGTGTTGGCAGACCTCCCTTGGTCCTGGATTGTTGGACCCCGCCGTCTACTTTAACCTTTCTTTTCTGGCGACCTTCTTTCTTCGTGTTCGTTCTTCGTTGGCTGTTGGCTGCCAAGATCGTTGTCGTGTCGATAGCCAGAGCGACTGTTGCCGCCTGCCCAGGATTTTAATCGGGTTAGGATATTGACTGCCAGTTATAGGACGCAACCGCAATCATACACCGGCCGTACGTGTGAAAAGTTGAGCTATGTAGCTTAGGATGCGTGAAGCCTAAGCTCTTCCTGTAGTGCTTTGATTTCGCACATGGTCAACTTCATGGTGGTTGATAAGTATGCGACACCGTGCATTACTGTCACGGTGCCAACTTCAATCGCGATCTGGATTACCGACTCAGAGCATAGACAGGAAATTAAAGAGCAGTAACCAACGTATTACCCCATAACCTAACCTATCTTTGGGTTCATGGGGTCCCCGTGCCGCATCGTATAGCTTCGTCCAAGTCTAGGCCCACATGTTAGGGCCTCGCCTAGGTTCCTGTGGCCCCCGTCTGGGACATCGCCACTGCTCTAGGCCCCCTGCGATGGTAAAATAGCCTCATAGTTATATATTTACAATCTTCTCAAGAATAAATATCAGATTTCTAATTCAAAGCAAAACGATGAAGCTGTAACTTTTATATATTTTCTTCATTAAATCGTATATAGAAATAAATTTAAAATTTTCGGACAAAATTGCTTATTAGTTTACCCAATGAACCACCTAGTTTTTTTAGGATTAATAACTTCATTAATAAGGTGAAAATATTCAGTTGCAAGAAGGTGAAATTTTGACCTCCTTTGACGTTTGTTCATTGTTTCCAAGTGTTCCGATGCCACAGACCTTGGACTACTTTGAGCATTTACCCGATTTAAACAAGTAAATTCACATATGAATTTGAAAACTGAACAATCACAATTTTTAGATTATTTTTAATTAGAAATAGTGAAAATAAATTAGAATTTGACATATACAGTTCAACACAACTTGCCGAGTTTTGATTTTCTAATTCATCACATCATTGATAAAATAATTAGGAAACGTGCAATCAAAGAGACAATTCGAAATTCCTCGAACTTTCAAAATGAAAGATAAAATCCGAAATTTGTGTCGATTCGACACGATCATCGATTCATCCGTGGTATTGGTATAATTTTTTTAATGATAGTGGTTCATTCATCAGGAAATAAACTACAAAAACTTTTGCTATCCAAAAGAAAAAATTGAAACAAACGAAGTCGGGGATATACGATATTAGCTGTAACGAGTGTAATCAAAAGTATGTTGGACAAACTGAACGATCAATTCAAACGAGATTCAAAGAGCATGCGGTTCATCTCGAATATGGCAGAACAGATAAGTCTCGTGTTGCACAACATTCCTTTGTGAACAACCAACAGTAGCGTTTTAAGATTATTTAGGAAAGTAACAAATACTAGACAGCTGGATGCATTTGAAAGCTTGGAAATTGTAAAGTGTAAAAATACTGACAGAGGGTAAATCCCATATAGTCCGTTCTATTGGTTAGTGCGTCACGGTTCACCGAACCGTAGCAGTAGTTTAGGTATAAATGGGATATATTGTTAGCATAAGGTTAGTTTTAATTATCTCCAGATGATGTCAACTTGGTTGGCGAAACACATGTCGACTACAGTATATGGTGTTGTGGTGTTTTGTGGAAAACCACGTAAGTGTTAGCTTCACATCAAAGGTTCCAACCCACGTCAGGTACTATAGCCAGCTATACTTACATACCCAGAGATTGTATGTGGCTAGACTGTAGTATCACAATAGCTGAACTGCGAACACTGATTCGAGACTGTGGATCCCCTCCGCTGCTAACGGTCAAACGTAAATTGCGCATACTAATTGCCGTGTTGGCTCCTTCATGGTTTTAGCTATATGGACAGACGAGGCCCATATAAGCAATGTGGCATTTTTAAATCGACGTAATAACCATTATTGGGCTCAAGAAAATCCCCACGCAACTGCTATAGTTTGAGGTGTTTCAAAACTTTATGAGCCGTAAATTTCGCAAAAAGACGGACGTAATTGAAACAGTAAAAAATATCTATACTTCTAGTAAAGTTTATTTAATATTTATAGAACAAAAATATAATAAAATGAAATAAACTCCATATAAAACCAAATGAAAAAAAACTAATATTACTAAAATTAGTACAAATCCATACAATTTTTTAGTTTATTTAATATTTAATCACGAGTTATAAGGAAAATATTATGTGACGTCACTTCCAAATATGGCTAGGGTAAAACTATAACTTTTTTGCTTTTTGTCATATATTTTCCGATAAAACTAGTTTATGCATTAATATTTTAAAATTAAATAGTATTTACTTTATCATGTATATATTTCTGTTTTTCTGTGGTTTGGGAATCTTTCAGTAGGTGTTTAAAATATGATATTATTTGTCTGCATAAAAGCTGCACCTGGGAACCGATACTCCAAGTATAACAGAATGAATTTGTGAATTTTCATGTCAAACATTCTGCTGATTAGAATTACAGTACTTTTACTACCATATATTTGTGCTCGAGGCGATTCAAGTCAAAATTTAATGTTTTCAATTAAATAAATAATTAATTTTTACATGTTAATTCTAGTAGTTAAAGCCGTTTTTTTAAATTTAAAAACCAGTTCTTGAATTTTACAAATTTATCAAAAAACTGGTTATTAAATCCGGTTTTTTTAACTCGACAAACTTGTTGAAATTTTGACTCTGTGGTGTATCTCCTTTCATAATAATAAACTAATTAGACCTAAAATTAAAAGTACATATTTGTGTACTGGTAAACTCAAGATATTTATATAATTTTTTTATGGAAATATAATACAGTTAGAACAATTCAATTGGCAAATGCTACATGTAAATCACAGCAATTAATTTATAATCCATACACTAATTTATTTCCACCAAGTTGTGCTGAATTCACCCAGTTCAATTAAGTCGAGACAACTGTGCATTTATAATTCAGGAGCTTTAAAACACTCCGTTTAACATTAACATACTATTATTACATTATATATGAATTTTTGCATATAAATTTTTATTATTTATATACGAATATACTATTATTTTATATATTCATGTAAATTTTTGAAAAATCTTGTCAATGATAATTTCATTTTCATAAAAAAATTGCAAACAATTAATTTAATCCTTAATATAAAGGTGAATTTCGACATAACATTCACATTGTTTTCCCAATCCACAAACTAGTGCTCATTTAATCTAAAAAGATATCTATCGTAGTAACCGTATTGTAAGCACGCCCCATAAATTTGGCAACCCCCAAATCCTAAAGCAGAAGTAGTGTTGTTACACATTGAAAATAGCGTGGCCAGACAACCATTCCTCCAACATTACCGTTTGCCGAAGCTGCGAATCGTACTCAGGAGCAAATAGAGAGTGCTTAGTCCAGCTTATCACATAGCACGTTCTAGCCAACGCTCTACGAAAATAAATAATGGTTTAACATAAATAAGCAGTGGTTTTTGTTGTATATGATTAACATTCTCGAAAGGATATTGCACACTTTTATGGGTCTGTGGGTCTCTCCATCAGAATTTGCTGAATTTTTGGTATGTAATAGCACAATACTTTCCGAGCTTAATTTAGGAAGTCAGAGGTTTGGCAGCTAGTGTGCTTCAAAGACTAAGCGTCCTTTAGTGGATTACCGTATATCCCCACACCGATTCTGAGGCTTACAGGTAAATTAGATACTTAAACCATGATTTTGCCATGTCACCAATTAGGACATGTTCCCGACCCTAAAAATGAAGTCAATTTTCCTTCCGTGAGGAAAAAGTGTTTTTTTCTTACATTTTAATTGTTTTTTTTAGTAGTATTTGAGTCAACTCTATACAATCTCTAAATGAACACAACTGACGGCTAAGTCTCGTAGAAAGTTACCATTGTAACTATCAGGCATAGCGTATCTAGACACAGAGGAAACTCCGTTTCTAACGATATTTTACTATAGTAGCCCCATTGGTCTTTTTTAGTTAGTAAAATCAGAAGCACTGAATGGAGAACATATAATGCATACTTATATCCATAATGTTATACAAATATTTCCTTTGTTTTGAGCCGGCTCATTCGAATATGAAGTTTGTAGGAACAATATACTTTAATTTTAACTATACATGCACTAATTATTATAAGTTCAACCAAGCAAAAAATATCCACAGCAGTCATATTTCCGACATCATATATAATTCTTAATATGTTCACCAGAGGATACCTTATATTTATTTAAATACCAAATAATGCTTGCCATATTACAATTTGTGCTTACAGTCGTATTTCCACACTTACACACTCAACTACTATAGTGATACCAATGGTAGCACATCGGAAATTTTTACTCATATCTTGTGTAATAATAAACTGATATCATAATTTGGTTAATATGACAAGGACCAACAAAGAATTAACCTGAAATAAGACGAATGAAAGCCCATATATAGGAATATATCGTCTAACGCCGAATCTTTTCAATATCTATATAGACAATACCAAAGAGTTACTATAGTAATCACTACTTTTTGTGTCACTTAACCATCAATTGAGCTTATATGAACGTTAAATAAAGTAGGCATGAGTCTTTTTACAATCAGCGAATAAAATGTTTAAAAGAATATCTTTTTTCCTAGGAAAAACCCAAAAGTAAATTATGAGAGAGTTAAATTTATCATTGTGTGTTTTGTCGAAATTTGTATCTTCGTGAAGGTAAATTGCCTTCATTAGTTAAATTTTCTTTAGAAGTCACTGTTGGATTCCAACTTAATGCAAAATAATTTTTAATTAAAAAAAATTATGACAGCAATTATCGATTCCTAAGAGATGCTTGGGTGTCTTGGATGATGATTAAAAACATTTTTGGGGGCGAACGTAGCACTAAACTTTACATATCATGCAGAACGATAATAAAAGTAAATCAACGGGTATTGCGGCTAGTAGTTGGATGGGTAACAACCAGACCTGTTGTATAACCAAAATTCTACAAAACACTTAATTATATTAAAGAAATAATGTTATCAAAAAATCACCCAGATCATATAGGAGGCCTGCAGCCATTAAAAACAATAAAAAAATGCCCGAAATCGAAATTACACGGGTTCAAAATACCACTTTTTTAGCCAATTACATAAAGAATAAAAAACCATATTCAAAACTTCAAACTCTTCAGCCATTAAAAACATTCAAAAAAATGCCCCAGACCGAAATTACACGAGTCCAAAAAATCACATGTCACACTACTTTCTTTAGCCTATTAGATAAAGAATAAAGAACCATATTCAAAACTTCAAACCCTTCAGCCATTAAAAACATGCAAAAAACGCCCGAGACCGAAATTACACGGGTTCAAAATATCGCACGTCACACCACTTTTTTTTAGCCAATTAGATAAAGAATAAAAAATCATATTCAAAACTTCAAACCGCAATTTTTTATCTCAATTCTCCAATTTTTAAAAGCCTAAATAGCAAAATTAATTTTCATTAAAAAACCGCTCCGCAGTATAAGCGCGACGGCAAGCGCTGCGGCGCACTTACAAACATTAAAATGACCAAAACTCACAAAGACGTTCATAAGTAATAATTACAAACCGGTCTGAACGATTTTATTGCAATCCGAGAGGCCCCACAAAATTTTAATTTCACTGGTCGACAGAAGCAGATAATCAGAGGTCAAAGCCATCATAATTTTACTGTAAAACACTACATTGTTTTTTATTTATTAAACTTAAAATATTTTATGTGAGCAGCACAAAACTTTCTTATACCAGTATAAGAAAATCATTCTATTTAATTCTTCACTTACCTCAATTAAATTTTAATAGCGTACCTTGAAATGTTTCATTAAAAATTTTAAATAGTTAATTATCAACGTTATTCGATACTGTCAATAATAGTTCATGTCATATATTTTAATAATTTCTTCTCATTGACATTGAAATTTTTGTAACTAAACCTTTCAAATGTTAAATTTTATGAGGCCAAATTTGTAAAATATTTCAGTTTACATCAATTTTATTTAAGTACTTGGAAAATATATTTTATTGGCTTGATATTCTAGACATGATTTATAATCTGCCATCAAGAATATGTTTTTTTGTAAAGACAAATACAAAAAAGTTTGGGTCCTGTGGACCTTCTTTTCAGCTGGCAAATTTTGCTCATCACCGAATTTGGCCTTTAGAACATGTGTAGCAAATTTGAAAGCTTTATGTCAAAAATTGTGACTGCTGTCGCGATACTACAGACATGCCGACCGATTTTTTTCCATAAAGTTATGTTTTTTATTATAATTCGTCGAGATTCGTCCAGAAATGCAATAAAAAAATTTAATTTTTTTTCCCAAAATTGTATCTTTTTTTCTTCTTTCATTCACTATGCCTCATTCCACATTCACCAAATTTAATGTGTCACCTAAAATGTTGTTGGAAATCTTAACTGCTAAATTTGGGAGGTCTCCCATTAGTATTTGTTGAGTTATCGCGGATACACACATACACACACATACACACGCACACGCACACACACACGCGCACGCGCTCGCGCATTCGCAGACACACTCGCACACACACAGACACATGCACACGCACAAGCACATGCGCACCATCACACACACACACACACACACACAATCACGCACGCACCGACATTCGGAAAATAGAATGGATTCAGGAGGGTCAAAACGTACTTATATATAAATCAAAATCTCAAGGACGAAAAAAATAACGATTAATATACTTCCTTATATTAGGTATAAGAAAGTAAAAACCACAAACAGGCTCCTGCAACGTGGGTTGTCTAGAAATAAAAAATTAAACGTTTATGCAAAAGAATATCATCGTCTGAGATCTCCTAGGATAAGGTAAGGAAGTGACATACTTAGAGACTTAGAATTATTTTTCAAAATTATTTTTTTCGCGAGGCTAAGTTTGTTAAGATAAATTTTCGAACCTCAGTTTTACATTAAAAAGTTTAAATTGTTTTAAAATTAAAGCTTCACTCGGCTTAAAATTCATTTATTCAACAAAATTTGGTTAGTTCTAAGTTTCCCGGGTGTTTACTAGACTGCCATAAAAGTTTCAGAATTTACTGAAATTTTTTACAAAAAATAAATTTCATCTAAATTATTTTGTTAGTCCACCAAGACATAAAAAAATTAATTTTTAAATTTTCAGAAACTTTCGACTTAGTTGTTTGAAAATAAATTTTCAGATTCATTTTTATTTTAATAAAATAGTATTAAGCATAAAAAGATACACTGTTCAAACAATTTTTTATTTCGAATCCGATATAAAAATTTTAATAAAATTTTTTTTTGGTTTTACAAATTGATCATTATTAAAAAAAGTTGTGGTCTTGCGTGACCTTTTAGGCAGGCTAGTAGTATCGGAGTTGTAGGTCAACTTGCTGTCCTGTCTGTTGAATTTCAACATTTTTTCAAGACATTTTTTGAAAGTGTTTTGTGATTGTGAATTTTATGTAAAGGACTCTCTGTCCAATTTTATTTTTGGTCTTAACGACTTAGATAAATTTTACACTCTCACAAATCACCTGATCTCACTAGTAAATTTCAATTTTGTAAGGAACCCTCTATTCAAATTATTTTTTGGCCTTCAGCGACTTTAAAAAAATAAATTTCATAGTTGAAAACATATTTCCAATATTACTTAAAGTTATTTTCATGCTAGAAAAAGCCAAATTGCCAGTGCAAATTTTTTTTGTCCTATTAAATAAATAAAAACATAAGCCGCTTGATTAAATCCTTTACCTACAAAGTCTGAGGTAGAAAGAAGTCCCTCAAGCCAGGACTGCCGAAGAGGAGTTGCTGAAGTCTTCCTCAGCTCTGCTAGCATGACTAAAGGCACACAAAAAATTCAACGAGGCTAAGAAGAGGTTACCTTACCTCTCCATATAATCAAAATCGACCTTGAGAAAATTTCATTCCTACGATCAAATACCAAGGCAACAAAATTAAGATTATTTTTTGTGGCAGTAAGTTACGTAGCGCCCAACTTAATTAGAATAAATAATAACCCAGCTAGGGAGAAATCATAGGAACAGGTCTTCCAAAAAAACACAAATAAGGGAAAACAACCTTGTCGTATTTGTGACAGACCAGCGAAATGAGGCAGCATCACTTCAGTCTTCTAGCAACTTATATATCGGTTTAAAACGAAGAAGCAATGCAATTTTACGGGTGAATTGTGTACTGGATATACCATCCTTTCGAGGGGATGTAAAGCAGACGGTCCCTTATCTATAACATGTTAGGCAAGTAGAAGATCCTTACTTTTTGACAAAGAAGAGATCTGGCAAATTTTCTAGGTTGAGGGTAGCTCAACTTCTGATGTCGATGATTGAACTTAGTACCGAAAATAGGCCAAAATAAAATCAATGATAAAAAAGAAAACGTTTTTGAAAACACGTTTAACGTTGAAGTTTATCAAAATGACGGTGAGTGGTTGAGGGCATTAGTATTATGAAAATCATAAGATAAAAGCGAGATCCTTTAAAATATAAAAGTTTGTTTCGATTACCGTACAAGAAATCTATATAGAAAAAATGACAAAATAAAGAACTATTGAGAACAATTTTATCAAGGGTTGGTACATATTGAATAAGATATATACTTTAGACAACGCGGTGTTGCCATTTATTTGTGTATTTTTTTGTTTTTTTTTTATTTATTTATTTACTCACACACTCATGCAAAAAATTACCCACCACTCACTGCTGATGCATGAAAAAATCAAAATAGGGCGATAGTTTTGTACATCACATTTATCACCTATTTTGAAGAGAAGAAACTCTTACCAAGTTTAATATGCTGTGCAAATAGTACTGGTTATGGGTCGGTTGGGAAACCTTTTTCTCATTATGTCATACACAACAATTGGAAAATAGACTATTCATTACATTACAGATGACTTCCATATAATAAACATGTTATAACACTTGTACAGTTTATTTTAAACTTATTTGCAAAATAAAAAAACGTCGGCTACTTTGATCCCGTTACCGCCGTCAAAGGAGACGTGTTCATGTTGCAAATAAGTTTAAAATAAACTATAAGAATTAGTTTTTTTTAAGCTGCATTTTCAGTTACACTTTAAAAAATTTTCTACCGTATTGAGAATATCAATAGAATTAGCATATGAGTATTAGCTATTCAAGTTTTTAATTTATTGGATAAGTCGTTATTTTATTTCCATGCATTTAAGAAATTTAAATAAGTACTTCCCTGCTTGACACTTTAGATCTGCTTGGAACTAGTTTTCCTCTGGCTACAGAAGTCAAGTGAGAAAATTAATGTAGGTAGTTGACTGGCAATGGTGTTATGAACCACCACACGGTACGATGGTAAAACAACACCAGGAGGGCAGAGCTAAGCTACGAAGTAGACTGTAGCTGTGTTTTGGTTGAGGTCATGTACTGATATGTGTTTTTAGGTGGGCAGATTCCTACATGACATAAGTCGAGTGTTCCTTTATTAGGAATATTGGCATAATATTCGGTTGGAGTTCTGGAGCCAGTGAACGTAGATAAATTAGAGCAAACCAAGGATCCCTAATAAACAATATTTCCAGTGCTCGTGAATATTTCCAAGTGCAAACCGATAATTTTTTACGACTAAAGTCAGTCTTTAGACTATTCTATTTTATTTACATTTCTTATAATTAAGTTTAAGTAGCTTGTGCACATCTGCAGTTAAGTTTTTAATTCACTGGTCATTTATCGAGTTACAGTAATTCCATATTTTCATTGGTTACTACTTAAGTAAATAGTTATGTTCTAGTTTTAAATGTTTAGCTGTAGCTATGTTGCGTATGTGGCACTATTGTAGATTAAATACTGTAATCAAAAGTTGCAATTTTTATTGTAGTATTTATTTTTAATTATGATCTGAAAAGTTTTCATCATCTGGATATTATTAAAACTAAACTTATATTAACAATGCTGTCTATTTACACCTAAACTTTCATCACGGTTCGATGAATCACTATCGACTTATCGAGGTGATATCAGCGTGACGTCGAGAAAATTGGAATAAATGAAAGGTCGGGTAAGTATATTGGGCAAATCAGACGAACAATTCGGACTAGTCTTAACAAGCATTTGGCTTATCTCAGAGGAATAGATAACAGAAATGTAACTTTTTATGAATTAATTCAGATGTTTAAGAAAGCCATATGAATTTCCTAAACTATTTTGCATAACATAAAGCAGGTTTAGATACTTTGGAATTATTAACTAAGGACCAGAACCTCATAGACACACATTACCAAGTTTACTATTTGTCCAGAGTAACATTCAATTAATTTGGTTGTCAACATTCAAAGCTCCAATTTTTAGCAGAGGCGCATTCGCCAAAGTGGCTTTCTAGTGCCGCTCCTGGCATACTGCACGAATAGAACTTGTATGCGAATTTCAGATTGCACTATTGTGCGACATAAGTGGGTCTGGAGAGCCCATTTGCATCGTTTTATCGGTATTGCGTTCAATTTCTACCACCTAGTTTATATGGTGGGCACGAACTAACCTGTCAGCCCTTACTTCGTGTCCTGTTCGCGTCCATTTACTTTGAAATGGGATGCCAGAGTTCTTCTTCAATCGGAATCAATCAATATTTACATAGGGGCTAAATAAATAAACATGCAAAAACTCCAAGAGGGTTAACTTTAGGACTCTGATTGAGTTTAATCAAACGGAGAGAAAAATGTCCGGGGATATAAATCGGAAGAAGGAATAAATAAGATAGTCGATGTAATTTGTAGAGTTTCTTTGATGTTTAAATTGATATAATAATGTCATTTAACTTTTAGTGGGGTGGAAAAGTTTTATAGGATTTTGGATTTTTTTTCTTTATCGAAAGAAAAAAGTATTGCTCTCACTTATTCATTTATTTACTTATTTATTCATATATTTATTTATTTAAGTAAGTAATAAAATAATAATATACTCGTAATAACAATAAAATTGTTCTATTTTTTAGATATTTTTATTATAATATTCCGTAGACCAAGGTCAATTAACAGAATAAGGATAAAGACAACAAATAAATTCTCTGTTGCATTTAAAATACAGAGGGTGATTCACACAGATGGCTCCGAAATTTAATAGCATATAAGAAATAAAAAAAATGAAAGACCTGTTTTTTTCTTTTTTGGCGTATATCAATTTTTGAGGGGTTGGGCGGGTGGCAAAGATGATTTTTTTTAAATAGTTTTCTATGCATATATTTTGCTCTATTTAGCTGTTTGTATCTAATTTGGTATGATGTTGTAGAAAAATATTGCAAATTTTTTTGGTAAGTCTATTTTTTGTCAAAACATGGTGTGCGCTTTTGGCCTAAACAATAAAATGACTTAAAACTTTTTTGTCAGATAATGGAATAAAAATTTGATGATACGAGGAGATTCAGCAATTAATTCTCTACAAGAAATGATATTCTTGTCACAATTGCCAAAAATTAAAAGTTTTCGAGATACATGCAAGAAACTTGTATCACATTTCTACTCGTAAGTACTACTTTTAATAAGAATTCGCACGAATAATATTTATAATGTATACGACTTTTTGTGATACAAAACATGTAAAAAGTAATGTAAATGTATTTTTTTTTAGATCTTCGGGTATAATGTAAACTACTTCTGGTTTGATGGTAGTTTTCAGGTTAGTAGATAAATAAACAAATTTTTTGAGCTTTTGTAAATGAGGTCAGAATTTCGTGGGAGCCATAACCGTGGTGCAACATTTCCACAAACAGTCCATTTTTCTGGATAATTAGCTAATAATGTTAACAACATAGTGCCAAGGAGCACCATCATGCAAGAACCCTTAAAATCTTGCTTCATTTAATTTATTTGGCAAATCAAAGGGTCCCAGAATATTAGTTCCTAAGTTTCCTGCCCAATAATTAACTTTAATTTGAAACTGGGAATGTTGCTCAAAAATTGTATGCGGATTTCTCTCTGCTCACATTTGCAATTTATTCATGTTTAAACATATATTCTTAGTGAAAGTTGCTTTGTTATTAAAATATTATTTTGAAATAACCCTCCGTCATACCTCTTGCCAATTGAACGTCGATGGATGGTAGAGAAAGATTTTCTTAATGCGATCCTTCTATTTCGATATGTCTAACACCTTCTAGAAGCACTTTCACTTCCATTGTATTTACCATAAACGAAACTCAAATTATTTTCGAATATTCTATATATAGGTACAGAGTAGGTACACATCTACCACATATTACTTCTGAAGTATCTGTATATACATCTAAAAAAAAAGTTTTGAATTTTTCCTTAAACCGCCCCTGGGGAAGCTTTGGAAATCATATCTACCTCTTTTAAGTCGACAAAATTTCAAATCCAACTTCGATGCCTAACATAAAACCCTCTCCAAACTGCATTAATCTTACAAGCAACTTAACGATTTCCCATTTTATTTCCAAATAGAACGAGACATATTCGAACTGAGTGTGCATTGTGGTGCAAAAAGTTATTCACAGATGTCTGCAATGCAGCTGACGATGGAATTAAATTTGTAGAACTGATGGAAAGCATTACGGATTTTCTGATTTAAATATCTCGGGTGGTTTGTATTTTTAGCAGAAAGATTTTTTTTAAAAGTAAAAAACGTGTTAAATTTTATTTGTGAATTCATGAAAGTGTTTACAATATACTTTCAAAATTTTCAAATATGTTCGACATGAAATTCAAATAGGCCTTGTTATATATGTTATCTGAACGATTAAATTTTATCTTAAACTCAAAATTTTAAACACAAGTTTTCTTACTTGATTATATAGTAGATGAGAACGCTCATGGACATATCTCTCGATTTTATTGTTAAGAATTGTCCTTTGTCAAAGTGTATAGGTGTACCTAGTAGTGATGGGAATACTCGTTAATTTTGAATACTCGTATGTATTCGTTACTTCTACGGATAGTAATCGTTACTTTATATTCGTTACTTTGTAATCATTAAGGTACATTTATGAAATAGGTATGTATATACCTACCTAATACCTACTGCGTATCCCATAGGTACAGCACTCGCCTTGTATAATTAAATAAAGTTCAGTGATTAATGATTATGATTACTTGTAACATAAACAAAGCTCTTCCATAGGTTTAAGAATGTTTATTAATAGCATTTTACTAACAAATAATAATAATAGATACCTATGTCGGCTTGAAATCAGGTCACTTGTTTATGTTTTCATTACATTGAAAATAATCTTGAAATCCTAAAGAGAGTAACGATTAAAGTAACGATTAAAGTAACGATTACTTTTAAAAGCAGGTATTCGGTACTTCGGGTATTTGCGAGTAACAAATACAAAGTAACGAATACTCTATTGCCCGCCCAACACTAGTACCTAGTTTAAACTTTACTAAATTAGAAGTACTTTAAGTTAGAAGTACTTTAGATTTTACGTTAGGTTAGACTAACGTAAACAAAGTCGAAAATTCACTTTAAAAAATTTAAGAGAGAAGTAATGAAATAGTCCAACTTGCGGTTTGTTGTTACGATCATACACTTAACTGTTGTTTCACATTGTTTTTTAATTCAGAAATGTAATATTTTCCAAATTAATAAATGAAGAGCATTTTCAAAGTGCAACAAGTCCATTTTTGCTATATTTCAACTAAATATGGCACTGTTCAGATCATCCTGCAGTTAAAATTCAGTTCTTAAAATGAAACACGTTCTGTTATAATATATAAGTATTTTAAAACATCGGTTATCAAAATGAAACAAGTCCACCTGTTTATATTTTTCAAACTTAAACGGGTCCCTTCTTTTCATTTCAAAATGTGACACGTCCAAATTTCTCCTCAAAACGTAACGAGTTGAGTGGAAATTACTAATTAGTTAATATTCTCGCTGTATTGTGATAACATGATAAAATTTTTGTTGTGTTTGATAAACAAAAATAAATATTTTGTGCAACTAATCGCAAAACAACTAAAAGAAATCATTTATTGTAAAGTAGAATATATTAGAGTCATAGAAATCATGACATCACATTTCTTGTTGTTACCAACCGTTTGGAAAATGGACTCGTTGCAATTTGAAAATGAGCTGCTCAAATATACCTATGGTAATTTCATAAACTACTTCAGAGTACATTTTATAGATGGGAAAAGAATTAGATAATTCTGTGATTTGTGACAATATCTTGATACTATGTCATTATTTTGACAAGAATTTTAACGTAGAAAGATCCCAAGAATCTAATATAATTGAGATATAAATGGAAAAACTTCTACGTTTCTCTATTTTCAAATCAGGAAATAAACCTAATATCATATTGTCCCATAAAAATTCTCTCTGCGATCATCAAGATTTTAGAAAAAATTAGTTTTTCTAATGGAGCAATTTTAATGTGATTATTAACGGGCAAAGCGGATTTTAATCGGGTAAGTCTACAGTAGCAAATATGGATTCACTCATACATTATGATCAAAGTTCCGGGAAGTCGAGCGATGAAATACATCGATAAAGTAATTATAAACTTATTAACGCAAAAACAATCTAGTTTAGGTATTGGAGGCATGTTGTTGGAGTAGCTTTCCTCATATTTGTTAAACAGGTGTCACCAATTGGGAATTAATGGTCACTTATCTAACGAATTGAAACCTACATCTGGCGTGCCACAAGACTCTAATTTGTGACCACTATTACTTAATTTGTTCACAAACGACATCTATGCAAGCTTTAAATTTTATTAACATTTTATTATTCGCAGACGACTTAAAAATTTATTTAAAGATGTCTGACATTCGAGATTGTCAAAAAAATTCAAGAAGACCTTAATATATCCGCATTTGGCGCTAAAGGCTATTTTATAACATTTTCCAAAGAAGTAAATAGTAATAGTATTTTTAATGTCATATATCAACTATGATCATCATAAATCCTAGCAAATCAAAGAGATCGGAGTTCTATTTGATCCTTAGTTAAACTTTAATGATAACACCGATTATGTAATATCAAAGACAAATAAAATATTAGCCTTAGTAATGAAATGTACCTCGATTTACAAAAATGTTCATGCTCTTTGTTTGCTATGTTTCGCTGATGAGATCGGTAGTTGAATACGCTGTGGGCACCTTCCTATGAAACCCATATTTTACGTTTAAAACGTCCAACAATTTACGATTTAAGCTTTATTTCTAGCTAACGAATAACTTGATCAGTTCTCCATACCTATTGTCAGAAATTAATAATCATGCCCCCGCCCCTAGAAACACCAGGAACGCACTCATTTTTAAGTTTACTTTTCATAGAACTTCTAATACATTTTGTCACTAGGACCTGTTTCTTGTTTGTCCTTTAAATTATTTCTGAGTAGTAATTAAAAATCTGTTTATTGTTGTTAAATATTACGTAGCAATCGGACTATTTTTTCCTCCGTATCTCTTTAAACGCATTCTTTTCCTTTTTTTTTATATTATTAATTTTTAGTGTAGCTTATCCTAAACAAAGAGAATAAGGAGCAACATGTTATTTGTTTTGCAATTGTTTTTAACAATGCCGAGTTTTTTGATTTTACTATATGTTAAAAAAGTATGCAGAACAAATTTCCCTAATTTCTCCCAGTAGTGTCATTTATCGACAAAAACTAACTACCAAATTTCTAAACTCTGGCTTAAACTGTTTCCTTTATAATAAAAAAAAATATTCATTTTATGTACATACTTAGATGATTATCCTCTAAGGGGTAAACTTTTGTATACGATAAGTTTAGTTAAATCAACTTTTTAGTTGTGTATGTATCTTAGTTTGACTGTAAAATTTCGATACAGAAAGTAAGTAATTGAAAATTGAATTTTTTAAATTAGTAAGTAGATTTAATTGTAACTAAAACCTAAATTGAAAGTTGCCAAATCATATCTAAATTCATGTAAATAAGAACAAATTTTATAACCTATTTATTGCGTGAGTAACAATAACAGTATACAAACTCTCACAGAAAAAGCTGAAACATATCGCACAGCTTTTGCCTGTTACTTTTATTATATCACAGCCAGCTGACTGTTATTCATAGAACTCTGTATTTGACATGTTAAATGCACATGTCAGAAACCTGAGGCACTTGTCAGTGAAGACGCGTTATAAATTGCTACGGACGAGGACGAGGTGATTTATAGTAATATAAATAAAATTACGTGTTATTAGTTTTTCGTCAATGTAGATCAAGGATATTAAATGTAAAGAGATATTATCGACTATATTTTATTTCATCTTTTAAATGAGAATAATGAATAATTATTATAAGAAAATATTATTGCCAATCGAAAGATCGCATTACTTGCCAGAGATTTTAAAAAAATATCTCAATATTTTACTTTATGTTATAAACAGTATGCTAGAATTGTTTGACTCTATAAGTCATTCATTTATCATTACATTTAAAAAAATATTTTGGGCCGCCAAAATTTCGAAACTAAGCCTCGTAGAGAGGTGCGACAAATACCAATCGAATCAAAAAATAACAAGTGAAAATTGTTCTTATCTGTCATCAAACTTAGGACACTCTAGTAGTAGCAGCACAGTAAACAATAACCAGTAGATTATCACTCATCGTTGCCAGGCTTCGCCGTCTGTGACCTTACGGAGCCGCTACTCTGAAATGCTACTCCGAGAAGCATCCGTGTAGTAGTGGCCGTTGGAGCGAAGTATAAAGTTCGCCCATCTGTACTAGACACTCAAAAGGAAGGCAACGAAATCATTTTCTGTGATACCATAGTTAGTTTTAAAAATCCGGGGTATAAAAAACGATGAGAATTCGAATTATCACAACTAAAAGTGCGTTAAAATAATAAATACCATTATAACATGCTCGCCTAATTTTCTGTTCATACGGAAAGGTGTTCTTGGCATTCCGTGTCTATTACTGATGGGCGAACTTAGTGTTATCTTTATCTATATCAGCGAGATAATAAATAAATGTAAAATAACAGTTATTGTAGTAGTGGTGAGAGGTATGAAACTTCTCGTATGGTCTAAATGCTACTATCCAACCGACATCATAGATGGCTCTGTGGTGGATAGCGACTTACGAAGCATGTACCGAAAGCGGCGACCTCTAGCCCAGGTGGACTAAACTACTGTTATTAAATATGATTTGAAGGAAACAACTACTCAGCGGGCAAATACCCCGACCTGCATTGGATTACACCTTCAAATCATGATAGGTCGATAGCCAATATCACTTGTCAATTCCTAACCAGACATAGACCGGTTTCGACCTTATTTGTTCTCCTCAGTATGCCATATCATTTGTCAGTTCCATAACCTACGGCATACTGAGGAGAACAAATAAGTTCGAAACCGGTCTATGTCTGGTTAGGAATTGACAAATGATATTGGCCATCGATCTATCATGATTTGAAGGTGTAATCCAATGCAGGTCGGGGTATTTGCCCGCTGAGTAGTTGTTTCCTTCAAATCATGTTTAATAATAGTTATTGTAGTAGTTGTCTTATTCATATTTCCTCGTGAAAAGCTGTTATATTATGTGAGCAGTAATATATTGATTTTAGTATAGGAGTTATTGTTTTGCAAAAACAAGAACCATTAATGAAGTAATTTTAAGAATGTAAATTGAAAGTATAAATAAATTGGGAACTAGGATAAAAAGCGGGAACTTTTAGTTTTGTATTTAGGCAAATACTTCTGCATCTATTTTGAACTTAAAAATATTACAGGGTAAATTCTAAAATGTGTGTATGTTTTAGATCAATTACAAATTAGTCATTTTATAAAAAGTTTAGTCGTTATTTAAATGAAACTGGTACTTCGTCGTAGTAGAATAATAGAACTTTAAAAGCTGTAAAAATAACAGGTACACAGGAACATTGAAAATTTATTTTCTTTTCCTCGTGATCCTGATACTTATTTAACTAAATAACTATGTGTGCAAAATATAAAATATAAATTTGTTATTTACACTAATCTTAATTATTGTTAAATTAAAGGGGTTAAGATAAGAAACGACTTTTTATGTAGGTATGCAAATCATATTTTTTGTAGTTTTCCAGGTGTTTTCTGATGTTACAAAAAAATGCACAAGTTGTTTCTAGTAAGAATATTGTTACGCCACTGGACTGTGCAGACTGGTTAGATTAGGCTGGAATTGTACACGAACGGCCGGGAATATTCTGGAGTGCTCTAGACCGGGAGAATGGATGTATAAATAAGACGCACGGTGGGCCGAGATTTAGTCTGAAGTCGAACGCGAACGAGTGAAGAAGAAATAAGAAAGAGACTTATAAGTGTTCAGTTGTGATTATAATTAGGACAGTGATTAATCTATTGTTGTTAATTGTTAATTAGTAAATAAAGTAGTGAGTAAGTGTTACCTGGACTTTCAATCAACGAATCTACGAGTACAGGTGTTTGTGTGGATAGCAAACACGTAACAATTTGGTGTCGGAAGTGGATTGGAAGAGAAATTTCTGGAATATTCGAAAAGGTTCTACAGTGTTCTTCTCAGAAATTAGTGGTAACACGAAGAATTAAACTACTGGACAGTGTTTGAGGACTATTTATGGACTGAATAGTGACTTTAAAGTGGATTTTCGAGAAGTTCTAGAACATTCGATTTAGAAATAGCTGCAAATACGCGAGTGCCACTAGTTATAACGTGTTGTGGACTGAGAAAAAGGACTATTAGTGCAATTTCGGGAAAATTCTAGAACATTCTATTTGGAAACTACAGGAGATACGTGAATTGTGTCGACAGGAACGTGTTGTAGACTTAAAAACAAGACTATAAGTGACTTTTAGTGACAATTCTAGAACATTCGATTTGGAAACTACAGGAGATACGTAAACTGTGTTAACGGAAACGTGTTATAGACTCAAAACAAGACTTATTAGTGATAATTTATAAAAATTCTCGAACATTCCATTGCACAATTAGTGGAGATAAGTAAATTTTGTCAACACAATAGAAGTATAGACTCTAAATAAGACTTTCTTGTGCTATTTGGAGATATTTCTGGAACATTCGATTATTAAAATAGACGTGATATCAACATTTTACGGACTTAGTAGCGTAATAAACTTTATTTTGAACTGATTTACGTGTCGTGAGTTAATGCCAATAACAAGAAGTATGGCGGAGAAACAAACACAGGACTTGCTAGCAGCGTTGTTGGAACGAATGAACGATCAAGAAAGGATACGAAAAGAAGACAAAGAAGAACAAGAAAGAAGGCGACAGGAAGAAAAAGAAGAACAGAAAAGAGAACGCCAGGAAGAATTAAGAAAGATTATGGAAGATCAAGAAAGAAGACGGCAGAAAGAAAAAGAAGAACAAGAGAGAAGACGACGGGAAGAAAAAGAAGATCAAGAGAGAAGACGCCAGGAAGAAAAAGAAGAACAAGAGAGAAGACGCCAGGAAGAAAAAGAAGAACAAGAGAGAAAACGCCATGAAGAAAAAGAAGACTTGATAAAAATGATCGAAGGCCTGGAAATAAGACGAAAGGAAGAAAAGAAAGAACAAGAGAGAAGACGACAGGAAGAAAAAGAAGAGCAAAGAAAAGAACGCCAGGAAGAATTAAGACAAATTATGGAGGGACAGCATCAAGTCATACTCTCGGTCACTGAACAATTGAAGGAAGATGTACAGGCTGAAGTCATGGAAATTAAAGAAGAAGTAAGTGAATTTAGAGGAAAGTTTGAAGGAGAAATAACTGAAGTTAAGGAAGAAGTAGCCCGACTCAAACAACAATTAAGAGAGAAGGGTGGCCAGTTAGTACTGTCGTCTGGTACTAGGTTACAACCACCTTCCTTCGACGGTCAAAGTTCATGGTCAACTTATAAGAGACAATTTGAGGCAGCTGCACGTTCAAATAACTGGAACGATGATGAAAAAGCAACAGCATTGGTATTAGCACTAAGGGGCCAAGCATTAGACCTGCTCCAAACAATTCCTGCCACACAGCAACAAAACTTTAGCATTTTGGAGGCAGCGTTAGAATTAAGATATGGCGACCAACATCTCGCCCAAGTATATCAGGCTCAGCTCAAATCACGCAGTCAACGAGGTGGAGAAAGCCTCCAGGAGTTCGAAGCTGCAGTAAAAAGATTAGTCCATCTAGCCTATCCTGATGCACCAATGGAATTTCAACAACAGTTAGCAGTTGGTACATTTATTGATGGAGTAAGGGACCAGGAAATTAGGCGAATTCTTAAGTTGGCCAGGCATAAGCTTAGTAGTGAGGCTTTAGTACATGCACTGGAGATTGAGGCTGCCTATGAGGATACCACACAACCAAATCAGAGAGTACGAGCTGTGAGTGTGGAGGAAGACAAGCCAGACAACACAACACAAAACCTGATATCTGATCTACACAAGATGTTGACCCAACTACTGACAAAATCGAACTCCCAGCAGAGACAAGACCAACAACGAAGTAGTGGGAGGCCGACCGGAGACATCCGTTGTTATATGTGTGGCAAATTGGGCCATATTAAGAGGAAGTGTCATGAGCTCAACATTAAAGATCCAAGACAAACCCAACAACAAAGTAGTGGGAGACAGAGTGGAGGACGTATGCGCTGTTATAAGTGTGGCAGAGTGGGCCATATTCAGAGTAACTGTCGTCAGCGCATCCCTGAGAGGGTAGCAGGAATGGAGAAGCCGCAGGAAAACTGGCGAGCTGGTACTTCGCGGAATATAGCAGATGGCCTTTCCAAAAGACCTTGTCAGAAAGACTGCAAGTCTTGCCACCGTAAAGAAGAACAACAAAATGTACAAATAATGAAGACCGTTAAGATTGATGTTCCGGATTATTGGACAAAAGAGTCGTTAAGGGAAGCGCAGTTAAACGATAACGAGACTGGTCCTATTCTGAAATGGAAAGAAAGAAGGACCCGACCCGATTGGAAGGACATTTCAAATAAATCAGTGGGGCTGAAGGCTTTATGGGCACAATGGGACTCCTTTATCGTAGAGGATGGACTGCTGAAAAGAGCGTGGGAAAGTCCAGATGGGAGGAAAGTTACTTGGAAATTGTTAATCCCCAGGTGTCACGTAGCAGATGTACTTCAGCAAGTGCATAATGGAACGTCTGGCGGACATTTTGGCATCAACAAAACCCTGACAAAAGTAAGACAACGTTTCTACTGGGTAAACAGTCGTCAAGATGTGGAGGCTTGGTGCCGCCAATGTGAAGTTTGCGCGGCAAGAATGGGGCCACAAATAAGAAATAAGCAATATAACGCCAGGGCTCCATTTGAGCGAATTACAATAACAAATGACCGTATGAAGGCTCGTTATGATCTTAAGGCTAATTCAGGAGGGTACCAGGTGGGAGAGTTGGTTTGGCTATATAACCCACAACGAAAGAAAGGCAGGTCCCTGAAGCTTTACCATCCTTGGAAAGGACCTTACACTGTCGTCACCAGACTAAACGACGTTGTATATAGAATTCAGCAAAGTTCAAAATCCAAGATGAAGGTGGTACACATAGAGAGACTAGCCAAGTATGCAGGGAATAATGAATTGCCTGATCGGGACGTTCAGGCTTAAGGAGGGGGCAGTGTTACGCCACTGGACTGTGCAGACTGGTTAGATTAGGCTGGAATTGTACACGAACGGCCGGGAATATTCTGGAGTGCTCTAGACCGGGAGAATGGATGTATAAATAAGACGCACGGTGGGCCGAGATTTAGTCTGAAGTCGAACGCGAACGAGTGAAGAAGAAATAAGAAAGAGACTTATAAGTGTTCAGTTGTGATTATAATTAGGACAGTGATTAATCTATTGTTGTTAATTGTTAATTAGTAAATAAAGCAGTGAGTAAGTGTTACCTGGACTTTCAATCAACGAATCTACGAGTACAGGTGTTTGTGTGGATAGCAAACACGTAACAATATTATGGAGAATGCAAAACGAGATTTGTACTAAATTTAATTATTCCCAAGAACTACGATATTTGTTTGTATGCAAAAAAAAAGGAAATTTTCAACGATTTTTATTTATTTTAATCTATTTTACTTCCACGTCATGTGAATAGAAGCGCTATGTATCGGCAATTTTTCTAACATATCGAAAAAAAGTGCTTCGAGAAGAAAATATGAATATATTTTCATTACTATTTACTGTATATACAAGCAATATAATTAATTTAAAATACTGTAAAACTCATTTATATGCTGATGACACTCAACTCTATCGGAGTTTCCCTACTACTGAGGTAAATACAGCATGCTCACATATAAATGAGGATCTCAGTAATTTTTTAAAAGTAGCAAAAGATCATTGCCTAGTAATAAATCCTTCTAAGTCTACTGTTATTATCTTTGGGCCTAAACGACAACGTAACAGCATTATTGATAAAGTAAATATTACAGTTGACAACAGTATATTAGAAGTGAAAGATAAAGTTAAAAGCCTGGGGGTAATAATAGACATGGACTTACGATTTAAGGAAAATACAGACAAATTATTGCAAAAATGTTATGCCTCTCTAAAATTAATATATAGTAACAGACAATTTCATCCACAAAAAACTAAAATTTTATTGTGTGAAACATTAGTTTTATCGACATTAAATTATGCAGATTGTTTGTATGGCCCTAATTATGTCAACAAAATACAGAAATTACAAAATTCCTGCTTAAGATTGATTTATGGAATACGTAGAAACCAAAGAATATCTTATAAATTGAGAGAAATAAAGTGGCTCAATATGGAAAACAGAAGACTTCACCATTCAGCATGTCTCTTTCATAGCATATTAATGAATAAATCTCCAGTTTATCTATATCAGAAAATAAAGTTTCGTACCGATGTTCATACATTAAATCTCAGGTTTAAGGGTCTTCTAACTCCACCATCTCACTGCACTGAATTATTTTAACGATGTTTTAGCTACCAAATTTGTAAAGTTTATAATAATATTGATGGCACCTTTAAGGGCTACAATAAATATCAATTTAAAAGAAAATATAAAATATTTCTGTATGATATTCAGTGTTTAATATAGTTAAATGATATCCTTCTATAATATTTATTTTTCGTCACAACATAATTTTATATCCACTAATTATTTAAATATTTTTTTGTCTTTTTTCTTTTTTCCTTTTAGCTGTTCTTAATAATAAATAAAAATATTAATTCATAATCTAACCTACTATTTATACTAGAGTCTCACTAAACTAAGCGTCAATAATTTATAATTACTTAGTATTAGAGATATGGTTAAGTGGAAGAACAGGTCGGGTAGCTTTTCTGCTGTCTAGCTACTCGAAACTGAACTTCGCCATTTATTTTCTTACAAGCAGTTGTAAACAATTATATTTATTTATTACTTCATTTTGGAAAATAAAAAAGACGTTTATTATTATTATTATTATTATATTTTGCACCCTTAAATTTACTAATAGAAATTTTAAAACAGGCAAACAAAACACAAAATTAATAATTTGGAAATATCAGTAATTCATTTGGTTTTTTAATACCTAGCTATTTTATTTTATAACCTATAAAATGTTTTGCCTATTTTGTTCCATGTATCTAGATAATCTACACATGTTTTATTTTAACCATGTAATGTGTTAAAAAATAAAATATATGCACCTGACTGCACAAACGTTTAAAATCCGTGATCTCCTTCCTAACTAATAATTAATTATTTTTATTAATTATTCAGTAACGCTAAATTTGCTTCGTACATCCATGGTATCTTTTTAAAATACTATGCCCGTGACGTAACCAACTGCAAGGTCCCAGAGAGCTCAGGGGATTTATGAATGAAACGTAGCTAAGATAGTTTACTGGTTATTGTTTACTGTGGTAGTAGTTGTGGGATGCTGGTGTGTGGTAAGAGAATTCCAAATGGGCACTTCTTTTTGACTCTCTACCATCCTCTAGACAGTAGACTTCTCTTACTCCCTCTTCAAATCTTCTTGATGGTCACGATAGATTTCTTACAGATGATATTTTACAAGTTGTTGGCTGTTAACGTATAAATTATTTCTTCAATAAAAAACAGAAAAAACTTTATTTCCTATTTTTATTTTTAGAGGACTTCCAGCCAGGTACATGAACAATTTATCCTACGTTTCGTCCGAGTTTTCGGACTTTTTCAAGGTTAAAAGCTAAAAATAATGGTTTTACATAAGTCGTAAATTAGATTAGTGACAGAATACATATCTAAAAAAGTGTTTTCTTACCTAATATAAATTTCCTATTTTAATTTCATTGTATGGGCTGGTTTTATTTTATTTTTCATCATTTTTTATTTGGTAGGTATGTGATGTACGTGTAGTTCGACGAGTTAGGCAGAGAATGATCAGTATTTGGTGTCGTCGTTGATGTGTTTCTTTTTAAGAGTAGGTAATTATAACAGCTGATAGGATACTTATATTGATGGTCAGAGTGACAGAGTTATTGTAAACATTCTCATGATATTGGATAACCGTTGAGAAGAGGTTTTGCAGTTAGCACATTTACAGGATGTATAAAAATTGTTACTATTGAATAAGATTGCGATATATGCTACTTAGATTTTCTATATCTGTCTGATAATTTACTGTTTTTTTTGATTTGTATTTCAGCCATTTCCAAAAACATGCGTATTTTGGTATTTCTTTCTTTATGCAGTATGGTTGTATCCGGAAAGTTAAAATTGTGTGAATTATTTATGGCGTGTTCAGTTAATGCTGTGCTACATGAATTAGGAAATTCCATAGCAACTCCTAATTCATGTAGCACAGCATTACCTGAATACGCCATAAATAATTCAAACAATTTTAATTTTCCGGATACAACCATACTGCATAAAGAAAGAAATACCAAAAAAACGCATGTTTCTGGAAATGGCCGAATTACAAAACAACAAAAAAACAGTAAATTATCAAACAGATATATAAAATCTAAGTAGCATATATCGCAATCTTATTCAATAGTAACAATTTTTATACATCCTGTATATGTGCTAACTGCAAAACCTCTTCTCAACGGCTATCCAATATCATGAGAATGTTTACAATAACTCTGTCACTCGGACCATAAATATACTATCAGCTGTTATAATTACCTGCTCTTAAAAAGAAACACATCAACGACGACACAAATACTGATCATTTTCTGCCTAACTCATCGAACTACACGTACATCACATACCTACCAAATAAAAAATGATGAAAAACAAAATAAAACCAGCCCATACAATGAAATTAAAATAGGAAATTTATATTAGGTAAGAAAACACTTTTTTAGATATGTATTCTGTCACTAATCTAATTTAAGACTTATGTAAAACCATTATTTTTAGCTTTTAACCTTGAAAAAAGTCCGAAAACTCGGACGAAACGTAGGATAAATTGTTTATGTACCTAGCTGGACGTCCTCTAAAAATAAAAATAGGAAATAAAGTTTTTTCTGTTTTTCATTGAAGAAATAATAGATTTCTTACGTTAGTTGCTCGATTATCTCACACTACACCAATAAATGCGCCCAGACCGGGTCATCAAGCCGATAATGATTTGTTTGGCCCTGTTACAAAGTGTCACACTGTTCTGCTATCCGTACTTAAACTCCGTTGCACCCTCAATTTCTCGTAAACCCATTCATTGGAAGTTCTTGTGATCTGACACCTTGTGATACTCAAAATGGGTTCATATCTGAAACAGAGTTCCTCGACTCTAAGTTTGGCTTATTCATCTACCTTCTCATTCACTGGAATTTCGGTGTGTTCCAGAAATTACACAATTTACTTATACCCGGCATAATAGGCATCCTTACACTCCTCTACCAGGTCTCACCTAGTTCTAGGGAAGAAAACTACTTTTAAAATTCTTCTGCTATTAGAACAAATGTATTCTTTACTCCGTGCTATTTTTAGTTCCATATTACCTGTCTGTTAGGGCGGTAAATACTGGAAAATTTCTTTGCCTTCCTAAATTGTTCCTGCTACGGAGACGGTTCCTCGGTCATACGAGAACCATCTGTGTAACATCTCTAGTATTTTTGATGGTGGTCTTAATTTTTTATCAAATAAAATAGGTAAACCGTTTTTAAGAGTTTTTAAAAAGAATATGTCATTGTCAGGAACTTTGCCATCCATCTGAAGAATTTTGTGGTAGTGAACGAGTGGACCTGCTAGAACCCATATCTTTTCTAAAGGGATCTCTTTAGGCGTCGGTGACTGCTAGAGCCCGGATCCGAATATTAGATGATGATATTTTCTCAAACATATTACACGGAACTTCTGGTATTGGTAAGATTTTTAAAGATATAGGTGACAGTGATTCATTCATCGAGAAATAAACTACAACAACTTTTAGGCAATCGAAGAGACTAGATTGAGACAAACGAAAAGTCGGGGATTTAGGAAACTAGCTGTAAGGACTGTAATCAAAAGTATGTTAGACAAACTAGCCGATCAATTCAAACTAGATTCAAAGAGCATCTGGCCCATCTTAAATATGGTAGAATAGATAAGTCTACTGTTGCCCAACATGCATTTAAGAACAACCATAAAATAGATATTAGCAATTTAAGATTAATTAGGAATGTAACAAATATTAGACAGCTGTATGCATTTGACAACTTGGAAATCTCAAAGTGTAAAAATAGTATAAATAGTGACAGAGGGCCAATCCTAAATGGCCCGCTTTATTGGATAGTGGGTCACGGTTCTCAGAACCGTGACAACAGTTTAGATATAAATAAAATACATTGTTAGCATAAGGTTAGTTTAAATCATCTCCAGATGTTGCCAACTTGGTAGGCGAAACGTGTGTCGAGTGCAGTATATGGCGTTTTGGTGTATCGTGGATAACTACGTCAGTGTTAACTTCAAAAAGTCGTTAATCCATCGTTCTACAATTCTTTGAGAGAGAAATGGATGCGATATTTTCAAAATGTTCCACGAAAATAATCTAATATTTGGATCTGAGCTCTAGTGATTACTCTTGGCAGCAGAAATAAATCTACGATAGATAACTAATAAGAAGTTTAGACATGCCAAAAAATAATTTTTATATATATATATTTTGGAACAAATAATGTAAACATTTTAGGCAAAGTGAATGTATAATTGTATATATTTTTTTTCTCTTATATGTTTTTAGTTGTAGATTTTCCATGTTTTAAACATATAAAGAAAAACATACACATTGAATAAAAATATGTAACTGTTAAAAAAATTATAAAACATATTCCGTTTTGTACAATTTTATATACTACTCTACGTACCGATTTTTTTTACCGTCGTATGCTTTGGTGCGACAGGAATGCAGAGGACTTTTAACGTGGAGATGAAAGTATCCATATATAAATATTTTTACCCTTTCAAACGTTTCTTTTAATGGATTCTAAAGTGAATTTTTAGTGTATGGTTACAAGCGTGCAGAAATTTTCCAGTACGCTAAGTGTGCTGTTTTAAAAGTAATTCTATTTTTTGTTGCAGGTAATGAATCCCGACATGCAGAAATTCTAGGCTGTTGGTAATATATTAATAAAATGTCTCCGCTAAAATAAATTTCGAAATAAATGACATCAATGTGTCTCCATCAACGTCAGCAGGTAATACTTTAAAATATTTTCATGAGAAGCAATATTAAATCTTTTATTTTCCGTTCGTTCGTGGTATCAAGCTTCACGGTCTGCTAGTTTATGACATTTTGCAGAAAATATTAAATTATTTTCAATATGCCCACATTGGTAATGTCAATAAATGAAAATTAACTTTGATAAATCAATGATTTCCAGTTGGAATACTTTACTGTAATATAATTTTAGTGGACTGTTAAATACATTAAGAATACAGACATTCTTGTCCACTATTATTTATTTTTATTAAATAACAGTGGAAGATATAATGTTAATAAACTATTTTTTTGTTAATTTCAGATCAGTAATTAAAATAAATAACAGCAAACTTTTTGGAACATTATGACATGAGCTTTTTATATTTGTGAATCATGAATTGGGTTGGAACCTTTGAAGTAAAGATAATACTGACATAGTTTTCCACAAAATACAAAAACACCATATACTGCAATCAACGCGCGTTTCTCCAACCAAGTTGGCATCATCTGGATATTATTAAATCTGTTTCAAACATCTTCAGGTCATACCATTTTGGTTCTAGATGATTAAAACTGTTTTAATCGTCTCCAGATGATGCCAACTTGGTTGGAGAAACGCGTCGATTGCAGTATATGAAGTGTTTTGTGGGAAACTACGTCAGTGTTGAAAGTCTTTATATAAAATTTTCAGCCCTGAAGATTTAAAATGAGAAGTCTTACATATAAAAATAATTATTTTCAAATTTAATAAATCAAATATTTTTTAAAGTTGATGTTGTTTAAAGGTCTATTTTATTTACACCAATGCTTATAGATGAAGTTGGGGCAATATAATCTAGACACCGCACAATTTCCTGAGTGTCCATAGGCAAGCACAGTAGTTGTGCGTGCGCAGCGAGATCTAGACCATATTTATTAACTATTCAGTCGCAGTGTATCGATGGCGCGAAGATACAAATAAACAGTAACAATATTAGGGAGGACGCGAAAAATCAGTGCATGTGGATTTGTGTTAACAAAGCTATATATTTAAAGAAACATAAAATCAGTAATGTTATTATGCGTATCTTAAGTGCTATTGAAAGTACACCTCCACTGTTAATGATATAAACGGACGTTGCAAACCAATACCGAGCATTTGGGTTAATAGTAGTAAATGCTTTGTGCAATATTGGTGTTAAAAGTGAAAACAATTTACTGTTTGTTACATACGCAGCGGTATACACTGTGGCTCAGGATAGATGTTACAAGAGGTGTAAGGGACAACACATTTTCGAATTTTGGAATTGCACTTCGGGAATTAGTACTGCTTGGTGTAAAACTATGATATTTCTAAAATGAGTTGAACTGGTTTTATACAAGGTATTTTATAAGTCAAATTATAAATATCGTCACTAATAAACCACCTTTATCTTTCAATATATGAAAAAACCCATTAAAAAAAGTTGTTTAGAATCCAATTTGTGCCTACTTACCAAATTTTAGGATTAAGAATTTACTTTGTTAGAACTGCCCCTTTTTTAAAATAGTAGTCAGTTTTTTGTTGAAAATAAGATGACGTTAAGAACATAATTTGTTCATAATAATAATTTATTTTAAAAAAAGATATTATTTGTAATTTCAGAGCACTCTCAACTTGCAAAACTGATTCTTAAAAATTCAAAATGAAATACTAATTTATTGAACAAAGGAGTAGTTCCAACAAAGTAAATTTACATTTCTGGAATAAGGAGGCACAAATTGAAGTCTAAACAACTTTTTTAATAGGATTTTCTCGTATTTTGAAAAATAAAAGTAGTTTATTAGTGACGATTTTTTTGAAATTGGCTTATAAAGCTTCTTAGTTTTGCATCAAGCAGGACTGAATCTTCAAGTGTCACTCTAAAATTCAACAATTTGTTGTCCATTACGCCTCTCGTTGCATCTATCTTGGGATACATCGTATGTGTAAAGCTGCCAGGCTTTTACGACCAACGTATCTCAATATGATTTATGTCCCTTGCCTGGCTCATGCCTTACAATACTAATGCCTAGAACGTAGTACAGATGATTTCATGAAATGTTAAGGTATCCAGATATATTTCAATTGTTCCCTACAAATGATTATTGTCGTTTTATATCCCATGTTCCGGCCCTGCACGCACGGAAATTAACCGGTGTCTAAATATAACTTCACTAAATAAAGTCAGCCATAAAATATTTAATTCTGTGCTCTTTTGTTGGGCATGCAAGAATTATTACATATATCTATTTATTCCTAAAATTATGAAGAACATAAATATGTTGTAATAGAATTGGTGGAAACAGGAAATAATTAAAATAACAGCAATATTCGGGACACTACTAAAAGAACAATGAACAAATTTCGAAATAGGTATTTTCCTTTCCCATCAATCTATAAACAGAGAACAGATTATGAAGAAAATGGCTCTTTTAAGTTCTGAAAACAGCAAATTTAACCGAATCGTTATACCATCTGTATTTCTGTATGTGTTTGGTCTATGTCGTGATACGTTTTTCTCGAACATGGCCCAATGCAAAAATCTAAAGCTTTATATAATATCTCGGAGACGGAGGTCTAAAGAATCCTATTAATATTGATATTAAGAAAAAAAATGTTTGCGTCAAATTAAAACAAACCAAAAAAATGTTTAAAATGAAAAGTAAACACGTCATATTCATTTTAGTAACCTCTGTTATTATTACTGTATCTACAACAGATAACATTCATTTTTCATCCATCTATGTGCGGTTCGTGGTAGGGGTAAGGATACTTGCCTCTTACTCTGGAGTCCCGGGTTCTATCTCCGAACGAAAGGCAAGTAACATTTCAACGAACCGATAAAGCCATACTTCACATTTTTTTCCAAAACGCAAAAAAAGACAATAATTTTCAAGCTATATTTACTGTACGTATTCAAATTGGCAGACAGGTCTTCTAATAATAACATAATGCACGATATATTGCACGGGCATCTATCATCTTTCTAATTTACGACATCTAATGTGCCACCGCCAAAGTAGCAATACATTTAAAACTTATCATTTAACCTTCCACAACCAATGTGTTTATTTCTGCTATAGCCTTAAAGGTAAAATTTCGACGGTTACCATTGCCTGCGAATACGATATATTCAGCCAAAACAATGACTCTGCTAAACATATTTCCAGAGCTCGTAGCAGTTGCGACTGCTACGAACCATATAGTAGTTAAAAAATAGCAGGCTGCTATTTAACAAACCATCACTACTATAAATACCAAAATCAAAATCCAAGTCCGGAATTAAAAAAAATTTATGCTATTTTGACAACACCCTGTATAGCATAATTCTCAAAGTCTGTTTATAGAATTAAAAAAGGTTTTATTATTGCTAAGTGAATAGGTTTTTAAGTTATGAAAACATTTTTAGATACAGTTGAAGAAAATATAATGCCACATTTCGGAACAAAGCTATTTTTATTAATTTTATTAGTCAAAAAGTAAAATATCCTCTTACTGTTTTTTTATTTGTAACATTTCATGTATATCTCTTCGGTTATAATCCGGTTCATTTTTTAGAATTTGTATGTTTGTATTTGTATGTAATACATTGCTAATAACACTTATTTCGTGGCGAAGCGGACCCTTCAATCGAACATAATATTTCTTCTTCAATTAATTATTAACAATTAAGTATATTGTTATATTTATTTTAAAATATCTGAAATAATATTGTACGATATATACGAACATACCATTTATATGGATTGAATAACAACATTTTTCATTAATTTTAAATATATTATCTCTTGCGCGGATTATTAGTAAATAGGTGCACCAGGGCCACCAGCCAAAGAAATTTTGCATCAAACTAAAAAATGTTTCAAATAAAAATTGTGTCGAAAGGGTTTCTTGAAAATATCTCATTAAATTAACTGTTACAGTGAAAATAGTAATAAAACTAAGTGTGTTTGCAATCAAAAAATTCAATAAGGAAAATGAAATCAATGTTTTAAATGAGAATTATTTTCTCTTCCATTTTAAATTAGATGTGATGATGAGAAAGTTCTGCTGAGGTGCAACTAGCCGAACCCGATTATTACAATTACAATTAAAATAATTTAAACATTATCCAAGGAATTGTATCCTAAAGTCATTGTAGCAAGTAATTTTAATTACAATTCATTTTTTTTATTATAGAAATGATTAATTACAGTAATAGTTACTGGAGAATGGAGAAATAAGTCACGAGCAATTTGGACAGAAAATGTATTATTAACAATAAATTTTAATTACTGGCCAACGTTTCGGTGGATACTTTCAAAAATATTAATTTTCATTTACAATAATTAATTACTTTCCACATATACAGGTATAGCTCTGTATGCCAGCATTTACATTTATCTCGATCTACTTTTAAGCGAATCTGAAATGAAAAAATACATTTTTTTTTGTTAGATCAATAACTAAGTGTTTTTAATACTGTTTTTGTTTTCAGCCAAAAGACCACACAGCTTTTATAGATTGAAAAACAGTAGACTAGAAACGCAGAGCTAAGTTTGATATGTTTGGTTTGTCCCGGGAAACTCCCACGGTTTGCTTTACGAGCCTGTAAAAACATTTTAACGTGCGTGAGATTCCACTTTCATTTTTCAATCTGGGCGTGGATAATCCCTAGAATTCCCCGTTTGTTGATACAATCTTAATATCATATATTAGAGTTGAACTTTTGTATTATTCATAAATTTATGATTTCTGATTTTATAGTACAGTAAATTAAATTTATGACCGCAATTTCATATATCCACTAACTGTAATGTAGAACAATTATATTTGGCCCAGTCAAGCAAGTCTTTATAAAAACAAATTATAAAGCTATGTCTTTGATTGATAAAAACGTATCATGAGTTTTTAACTGAGTAATTTATTTATCAGGTAAGTGTATGAATTGAGATTGTTGCGTGTCACGTGGTAAAGTGTATTCCAAACTTATTTGCAACATAAAAAACGTCGCCTTCTTGTTCCCTTCACCACCGTCAAAGAAGAGGACATTTTTTTGTGTTGCAGATAAGTTTGAAATAAATTTTAGTTAAGCTCTCCCGACACTGCTGTGGCGTAATACCCCGATCCTTCATAAGTTGCCATTATTCAATAAAACAAAAAGATTTTTGCAATGATACGGTCTATCGTATATCTGTCTGTCTATCTACGCTCTAACATGGAAACTATTGCTATTGTTTTGAAATTTCATAATAAAAGATTTCGGTATCAACCGAAACATCCCAGTTGATTTGATTCCATCAATCTATCTATCAACACTAAGCAACTGGCCGTGGTTATATAGCCATTAGCACAGTGTCTTGTAATCTAACATGATTTGGTTGGAAACGTGCATTCTTTTGATTTTTTCAGACATGTATGGTCATGCGATTTGTATGAAAGTTGGAGAAAAACTACACAATTTGTCCTTATCATTTTCTTGAGTTTCTAATTGGAAACCTAAAAAATTGTTTGAATACATGTTGATTCTTTATTGTTTATATGAGGCACGAGTTATAGGATAATTCAATTTGTGTGTGCACCAAATATGTATTTTGGAGGCTTCTCTGTGTGAAAAATCAATTGACGGAACTGCTGCATATCACAACCTATGTATGCAACGCCTCTTATACACATCTGCCTTTGGGGGGCCCTAAAATCACGACAGCCAGGATCGAAACGAGCTCGTCCAGCTATGGATAGACGACTCTATATCACGCCAGAATGATATGAACACAAGTATTACATGTGCCGCTTTGTGTTAATACTCTAATCGAACAGTGCAGATCGTCAAGTAGCACTTTCTCGATAGGAATTGAACGATTGTAACTATTAAAATAACATGATTATGCAGTTGAGTAGCTTGAAACGGAACAACTTATTTCTTCAATGTATTGTCAAAAATTCGCTATCTGTCGACGATGTCGGAATATTCTCTTTTATAGACTAGAGACATTTCACACTTTAAATTCGTCTACAGAAGCGATAAACAAGACTGGCACTACTGTCCCAGAGCAAGACAGCATTAACAACTTGTAGTGGAAAGAAGTTTCTTCCTTTTACCTGTGCATGCTATTTGTATTCAACATTTGGTAGAAAGTTGGTCAATAATTTCCGGACAGGTTTGTCGAGGGATATATTGTGCTAATACCCAGAAGGAAAATTTGTCTCAGCCAAGAAACTGTTGGTCGATCATATACCGCAATTCCTATTACAAGTCATTGCACGTATCTTGTTGGTTTGATCATTGTGGTTTATTGATTATTTTCCAACACATAAAAGAGCAAAGAAGTCCTGAGATAATGTATGTTGTTAAGACAACCTTGTTATAAACTATTATATTACATAGTATTCTGTGCAATACAAACGGAATTTATTCATAACGTGGACACAACTGTAAGGCACTTGATAAGACGTCACATTATCTAGTATTGCACTTGCTCCAGTACCTTACGATACCAGCAATAATAACGAAAGACACTGAACAACTGTTGCCACTCTGGAGAACTTGCGCCATCTTAACATCAGGTGCGCAGTGGGTTTCAATGGAGCAGATGATTTAAAAGAGGAGTATTTTATGATAATTTCATGATTCCTCTCATCTTATGCATTTCATTATTGCCATTAACACTTAGAAGTTTTCAAACCCACAGGTACCAATGTGGTCATTAGGGTGGTCCCAAAAAAATTTATGTTCGAATTTTTGGGGGGATCCTCCTAAAAGTTGTCAATGGGCTAAGAAATTGGTCAAGTTTCAGCTTAATTGGATAACGTTAACCCGTGACTCATCAAGGTTGAACTTTTAACTTTTTATGAAAATAGATTTTTTATGAAAATGCCTAAAAATATTGCAAGAATCAATTACATCTGCTCTCCAGGTTTTATTTTATTTATTTTTTTCAATTTGAACCTAAAAAAGGGTTTAGTTAAAACTATTTTCAAAAGCAAATGCAGCAAATCCAAATTGAAAGTGAAGGATTTAGAAGAAAAGAAAAGCAAAAAAAGGTATAAAAATGAGAACAAATGCATTTTATTATTTAAAGTTGATTTATAAAAAATTTACAATTTATTATCAGATTAAGGGGGTAATGGCTTAGATAAGGTGGCTTTTGAAGAATTAGAAAAATTTTTCCTACATTGTAACAGAAACTGCCGTTGTTCTTCGTCTTTCGTCAAACAGGAATTGAAATCTTGGAATAATTTTACCTCTCTTTCAGCTGTGTTATTGACAACCTTAAAACTGTTCACTATTTTTTTAGCTTTTAAATAATGTGTATTTTCACATCATACATCGTGATCAGTATTTAAAAATTCTGTATCAATTTCAAATCTCTTGAAAAAATTTATAGTTTGATGAGAAACAAAAAAATCCACTTCTTTGTCCAATAAATCATCCACTTGTTTGAGACTGAGCTTTGCTTTCACATCTCTATCATCATAATCTTTTTCTTCAAAGAAATTTTAGATTTTCACAGCCATGCCATGATGTTTTGAAATTTTTTTCTAAAGTTTCATCAAAAAACGGAATTGCGACTTGCTCCGAATTGAGATACCACAGATAATTTATCATTTTAGACAGTGCCTTGTCTGCAAGTTCTTTATCAATTTGTCTGTAATTTACAAAAGATTTTAATAATTGTAGGTCTTGGTTGGGGGCCAAAGTGTGTTTGGGTGAGTTGAAAAACGCTTTTACATAAATATTGATTATAAATAAACAAATGTCTGTGATACCTTATTTTTTAAAATCTATTAATGAAAATTGATCCCTGAAAATGTATATTTTGAGAGAATAAATGGCTTTTGCCATCCATCTGGCGTGAAAAAAATATCTTTTTGGAGGAGTACGTGCTAAAAAAATTAAACGAAGTTGGATAAATTCTTTATAATCATCTCTTGCTTGTTGGTTTTTTAATTGTCCGATAAGAAAACGTGACATTTGTTCTAAAAAACCTATTTTATATCTAATATTTTTATCTTCAATAGCAGAGGGCCACTGGTGGTACCCATTTTTACATCAAAAACTGATTTGAGAATAACAACTAAAATATGGCGGCGATAGGCTAAATAAAGAAGATTTTTTCTATAATAATTGGTCTAGCAAAACGCAGGTTCCCTTGAGGTGACGAGTATTTACTGCAATAGTATCAAAACACATTATCTGCATTTTCTCAACTGCCCCCACTGTTCAAGTGCTGAAAATACAGCTTTTGTCTAAGTAATTCCCATACTATTTTCAAGCTGAGGAGCTCCAATCAATTGTTCTTTATCCCCACAACTAATCAATACCTTTCTAAAATTTCGTTACTCAAAATATTTGGATGCAATTTTCCATCCCAGTGCACAACAGCTCTCTAAATCGAAATTTTTGAATCTATCTTTGATAAGCTATCTCTTGTTTTCGGAACAGCTGTCTGCGAAGTCGTATTACACTTCTACTTACACTTACATTCTGTGAGTCAAAACCTCTGCAAGAGCTGATATTATTCGAACTGCGTCTCTATTAGAAATACTACACATATCTTACAATATAGACAATTTTTCGGTAATAATCTCTTCACTTCCTCTAGAGTACTGTCTTTCCTTTATTTCTGATTTTGTATCCTCTGGGTCTGGAAAACGCACCGCTATCTCTTCTTGCGTTTCTCTTATGTGCTGCTTATTGAAAATTCCAGTTGTACAATTAAATTTGCATCTTCTAAAGAAAAAAGGAAAAAAACATTAAGCGGTAATAAGAAGTAAGCAACACACTCACAGGAAATGGCATCAAGTCAAATAATCTTAACAGAAAAAGAAAAGGGGAAACATGAAAAATAGTGGGAAAAACTCTACTAACCTATTTTGATTTTTGATTTTTCCAATCGCCATCTCATCTGCTCATCTTTTTCGTTGTTCTGCTTTTACAAAATTCATGTCTCCCATGCAACCATGACGTCAATAGTGTTTTTTAATGTATCCTGATAAGCAACATCAAAAAGTCATCAAGGGCTGACCTGAAAGCTTCTACTTTTTTATTTTGAGCTGTGCCTTCATATCTTTTAGCATTCTTTTGCAGTTTTCTCCACTCTTCGTACAGTTTTTCAAGTTTTACAACATAATTTTTCAAGTGTCTCGTTGGTATCTTGGCTTTCTCCCAAAAAATTACAACTTCCTGTATTGTAAGTCTTGCAACTTCTCTGGTATGCAATTTTACTTGCCGTATATTATAAAATAAAATGCGTAAAACTTGACAATAAGGGAGTAATGTACTGCCAGTGATTTGATGAGATATGTGGCAAATTAAATACACCATTTCTTTGAACTTGAACTCGAACCGGAACGAGCATGGTTCGTTGATGCTGTAGAAGACATTGTCCCTCAAACATCTCAGAAAAGACTCACTAAACAAACCTTGTTCAAATGTTTACTGCTTGAAAAGCAAATGTTAACTAAAGCCGGCTGACCTCTCCTCAGGCATCCCAGACAAGGAACAGAAAATAAGAGGTGTGGTTTATAACACTCTAGGTAGGGATTCTCTGAAAAAAGAGTCTTTAACAATAGCTCTTTTGTAACAAAAACAGACCTTTTAAGAGACAGAAGAGATATACCAGATAGGAACCCAATAACTTGCAATTCGTAAGAATATTTACAAATTTATTTTGTCTTATTATGTATTGTATTATAATGTATTATTTGTATTGTATTTAATACAAAGGAAAGAAAAAATGGTCAAAAGTAATTAAATTAGGTATCTCTGTTGCGATTTTTCACTTATTTTCGAAAAAGGGCGACCTCGAGGAATCGGATCTTTCCGGTCTTGGAAAATTATGGATATCAGATATAAAAGATTTAACAAAAAAGTGGTAGGAGTAAAACAAGACAACAACATTTCCTATGAAAAGAAACAAGAATCAGGTTTCTAGGATGAATGGTTTTCATTTTATGAGAGAAAATGGCAATTTTTTTCAAAAAATCGGTTTTTACAACTTTAACCTCGATGAGGCACGGGTTAACGTTATCTAATTGAGCGAAAACTTTGCAAATCTTATTTTTTATATGGCAAATTTTAGGGGGTCCCGCCGGCATTATTATGAAAATATTTTCCCGCTTATCCTTGTGACCATCCTAGTGGTCTTACACCTATGGATGACCTAAGTATGGAATTAAATTGGACAAACTCAAGATATTTCATAAACGGAATGGGACGACTTGAATCTATTTTCAGATATTGGTTGAGCAACGTAATACGATTTGTTTCTAATTAAACTAACTTATATCGCTTACCATTTTCAAGATATCATTGTTGTCAATTCGAAAGTGAAGTTATCCTGCTTATATATTTAAATTTGGTTCGCTTGAAAACTTTGACAATGTCGAAACATATTACAACACAATGACCTAACATTTAATTTGTTTACATTACCTTCTGCATCAAATTAAGGGATCAACATAAGTCTATTAATATTAATCACACAAATACGCCTTGTAATGAAAACTTGTATAGTATAATGTTAATATAAATAAATTTATATCGATAATAATGTCTGATTAATGCGTTTTTTTTACATTAGAAACTGAAACTTGATGATGTATGACTATCTGAGGATTATTAATCATCAAAGTTTCATATTAAAGTTAAGTCATAAGAGAACAAGAGATTAAGTATTGTGTTGTTTCTTATATTTTAGTCAGATCCGTAGTCAGCAGATTGTTAATATATTCTCAACTCATCACAAAGGCTAGCATATTTAAAAATGGTATATAGAGGGTAAGATCCATAATCACACATACCTATTAATATATACATTCCCAAAACCAAGAATTTTTTTATTTAACCGAGTTGAAGACATAAAGGTAGAAAATGGAGTTCTAATTTAAACCAAAGCATACCATCGATATAGAAAACTCTCTCTATCATTTCCTTAATATCGTTTAAGTTCTTAGTCGAATTATATGAAGGAAAACTAGGCCACCTACAGTTTAACAACCATTAGACTCAATCTCCGGGAATGACACAAACAAGGCTTCATATAAAGTAGCCTTCAAGAGTCTCTACTGTAAAGTGCCTGCTGAAGATTAATAGAGAACAAATGAGACGAACAGTAGGTCTGAAACAGGATATTATCCTCTAAATAAGTACCTTCATACCATGAGGGTGAAAAATGATCCTATTTGTCGAATTTGCAGATTGGAGGAAGATACCTTCATTAATGCTTTCTGTAATTGTGCACCATTGGGAGCATTGAGGAGATATAGACATCTCGGAAGGCAATTTATATAGCCGAATGTGTTATGGGATCTAATCTGGAATAGACTGATCTCTTTTGTAGAGAAAGCAGGTCTCTTTTAAGGATGTCGCGGAAGCACAATGGACCCATAGGTGCCGCTTAACTTAGGACCTACACGTATACTTATGTGAAGGATATCTTTCAGTCCCCAAATATTCGAACCTAATTTCCAATTTTAACCGATGAGAGATTTGTAGACCTTGAACCTTTCTACTGAAAAATAATTTTGCTCTTTTTATTGTAGCTTGTCACTGATTCTCCACATTCTCTACTAATGGGTTATTCTCATTTTTTGTTTTCGAAAAATATTGGAACAAAATTTTAGTTTATTGTTTATATATACTTACTGTCATTGCGTTTTTTAAATTTGTATGTGCATTTAACGTATTTTGTATTTATATACTGCCTGTAAAATTTTGACATAATTTATGATCGAATATGATCGAATTATTGTTATTATTATTACTATTGACTTCAGTTATCTTAAATAACAGAAGTTCTAAATTAAACAAATTCCTTTTTTGAGCCCTGCCTATTAAAATGATGTTTTCTTGCTTTCTGGATGAGGAACTGATTTAACCAACCACGCCCGTAGAACAAATTTAATTAGAACCTCATTTATCTAAAATAAATTATAGTTCCCGGCAAAGAATTACCTACTTCCTAAATCAATTCTAATAAAAAATGTTAATGTCCAATCAAGTGTCCTAATTGATTTTAGTTTCATCGGTGTACAGTAAAGTGCTTTTGTGTAAGTTTGCAGATTAAAGCTAGCTTGCGGTGACAGGCAGACTAAAGATAATACTGAATACGGTAGACACTACCGCTGATAAACGAACACTCGGAGTCTGCATTAGATAAGGGCAGTTAACATCCGGGTATGTACAACGATTCCAGAGGCGTCACCTTTGAAACACACAGAAGCAGTAATGGACTGTGCAAACTTTTTGCTATACAATTTAAGTAACATTACTTTTCTTTGATAATTTGTTAAAATAGAAATAAAATTTAAAAACGGAAAGTGGATTTTATTGTGAAAATCGATGCCATGATTTTCAGGTTATGTTTTTGGATACAAAACTAAGTATATAACTCATTAATCTCGAGATAATGGGTAACATATTTTTTTAATAAATGTGAAGAAAATGTATTATGGATATACTAGCTGTTTACCCGTGACTTCGTCAGCGTGGAATTTGGAAAAATATGTTAAAAGTTTTGTCGGTAAGGACTCAACTATCCAACCCCAGCTTTGGCCTGCTCTTTGTAAACCACATTGGATGTTCTTTTCTGGGGTGCTACGATCAGGGTTAAATCTTCTTTAATTTGATTTGCCAGGAAAATCTTATGGGGTTCGTTGGGCTTCTTGTAAAAAAAGCAACCCTCTATCTTCCATACGAACCGAGATATTTAGCATATAACGTTGAAAATTAGGGTTGAAAGAAGTATAAGTTGAATATCTTATACCCTATTGTATATAGGGTATTGAAACTTATTTTATTCGATTCGCCTGGAAAAATTCCTGCGGGGTAGTGTGGTTATATGGAAAAAATTAACGCTCTAGCTCTCATAGATTTAACATTTTATCGTTTCGACACGATTATGGTATAGCATTTATGAGTCGTCGTCTTATAAAATTCAAAAATAATTTTTTCTTCACTTCTGGGCGACAATTATTATTATTTTTTTAATAGTAACCTCTATATTTTCCTTCACTATAGGAATCGTCATAATTTAAGCTTAAAATTGGTACAAGTATAACGGTATTCATTATAAATGAATTGTGGCAAATTTAAAACTTGTTCTCGTATGAAAGATATTAATCTAAAGCATTAAAATAATTTGCAAAAAATAAACTCAAGTTGCCTCTGGAAATAAATGAGAATCACATTATATTATTTGAACTCTCAGTTTTCAAATAATTAATTAATTGTTGCTCCGTTACGTTTACTGTTTCAGAATCCATTAAAAATGTATACACAAAATTTACGGCTAATTCGGGAAAAATTCCAAAGTTTCTGCAATAAACTACGGACAACATTTTCCAAACAGACGACATCCGCAGGAAAATTATTTCATAAGACTAGAAGCTCAATTTAGAAAAAATTGACCCAGTAAATGATGAAAATGAAGAGGTAATTATAAACGAAGAGTCTGAAATAAATGTACTAGACCTTGTTGAAATTGATAGGACTGTATCCCTCCGGAAAAATGGTGATGAGTTAAATATTAGCCACGATTCTGCAAGAGGGACTTTAAAGAGACACAATTACGAAAACTTTAAATATCAAATAAATCAACATTTATATGGAAACTATTTTGAAAGAAGAGTAACATTTTGTGATTGGGCTATAATTAACATTAGAAGAAATAATGATTTTGCCAGGCAAATACTATCTTCTGATGAATCAAGATTTACTAATCTGCGAATATTCAACCGGCAAAGTACTAGATACTGTGCTCAACAAAATCATTGATTTTGTTGAGCACATCAACACAACATCCCTTTAAAGAAGGAAATCAGCAAGACAGATTTGGTTGGGCATGTTTGGTAATGTGTTGCTGCCTCCAATAATTTTTGATGGTCAGTTGACTTTCGAGAGATACCTGGAATATTTTACTAATATTAACAATGATTTTATAGACTGTTTCTTCAGCAGGATGGTGCCCCACCTTATAATCTCCGAATAGTTACCAACTATTTAGATATGAATTTCAAGAATCAATGGATTGGTACAAATGATCTGGTCAGATGGCCTCCCAGGTCACCTGATTTAGCACCAATTGACTTCCATATTTGGGGTTTTCTGATAGAACTATAAATGAAGTAACTCCACAACAGTTGGATAATTATTTGAGGGAATTCAGTAGGATAATTAATTTATGAAGAAATGAGGAGGAGCATCATTTTGGACATTTAAATATAAATTCAAGGTATTTTTTTTACCATGCGAGCATGTTTACTACATTGACAAGATAGAAAACTGGATACATTACATTTTTTATAATTTTTTCCAGGGGAACCTTTTCATTAGTTTGCAGTTATTGCCTAAGCTCAAAATACCTATTTATCTCCTTTCAAAGTCGTTCTCATAAATATTATTGTTGATTTAGTTGATATTTAAAGTTTTTGTGAGTATGTTTTTTTGTGATTTGTTTTTATGAATAAATTCTCATATATTTCTAAGGGCGACTTAGTTTATTTCCGATATATTTTAATGCTTCAGATTAATATCTTTCATACAAGACCAAAAGTTTTAAATTTGTCACAATGAATCATTTATAATGAAATCCGTTTTACTTTCATCAATTTAAAGCTCAAATTATGAAGATTCCTATAGAGAAGGAAAATATAGGGATTACTATTTGAAAAAAATTAGTAATTGTTGCTCAAGTTAGGAAGAATTATTTTGCTATTTTCAAATAATTTCATTATGATAAAAAATATTCTCCTCATCCAAATATCAAAAATGAACCATATTATGAAATCAAATGCCTACTTGGAAAATTTTCTTTATACAAAGAGTTTCAATTATTAATTTTGAATTTCATAAAAAATTTAAATAAGTTCGCCATATTTGAGGGTAATGTACAAAAGTTTGATTTATTATATAGAAAATTTTACACATAATCAGAATATGTTAAAATATACGGGTGTTCCATTTAAAAATTCAAAACTTACCACTTCTTGTTTCACCGGAAGTGGTCTTAATAATATATGTTCGTCAAAATAAGCCCATTTACTCCTGAAATGTGAGTTTTAAAATTTTATTACAATTTTTAAAACAATGGCGGCTGACACATGATCTTGTTGACACCCGGTATATAGATAGTTATTTAGTTTTTATTGGCCATTGAAATAATGATTTCCATAATGTTTCTTCTAGCTACTCTTATTTGCTTTGATTAAGTATGATTATCAATGGCTACATATTTATGTTGTTATACTTGTACGGTACAAGTAGCTGTACCAATGTAAACGCGCCTTAACTTTTTCTACGTCATATGTTAATAAAAGAGTGTAACCGCTAACTTGCAAGACAGTTACTAACCGAAAGTCCGTACAACTAATCTTTCAACTAATCCAATGTAGACGCTTACTTGCCAAAGAACTTTTAAGTCCAATCATTTTTGAATGAGAAACACGGCCACGGAAAGGATTCGTCCTCTCCATGCTATGACACAACTGCTATTGGCACGGGAAAACACTTTTGTATGTAGACACCTACTTAAGCTGAGTCTGGGAGTCGATTAATCAGGCTAGCTACTTATATCAGTAACGTGTACAAGTAACTACACCAATGTAAATGCGCCTTTAGGCTGTAACTTAACATCAGTGTTAAGTAGCTGTTAAATACCATCTGTTGAATACATTATCTGCCACATATATGAAAATCTGCCCTCTTGGAAACTTGCCGAACAAAAATAAGTTTCTTAACGTGCAAAAATGTATAATTTGGTAATACACAACATAAATCGGTAATAACAATAAGCAATGCTTAATAATATTAATAATCATAAACATGGGTTATTCTGTTACACAAGGAAACATATATCGACCAAAATTGTACTTATTTATGATAAATAGACATGCTCTGGGCTATTTTTTTATTTTCTTAGCATAATAATAAAATAATTTTTAAATCATCAGAATTGATCTCAAGTGTAATAGCTCCTTTCCATTAGAAGCAACTCTAAATAACAAACTAGATCATGATTTTAAAAGTTACAAAGTATTAAAATCTACAAATCATTTCATCTGTGTTAATATAGATAAGGCATAAATATAAACGGTGTGTAATTTATAAAATTGAACAGTTTATCTTTTGTTATGACAACTCAGAATATTTTAGCAACTTCATGTGACACATCACTTTGTAGTCCTAAATAAGTTTTGTTTAGTATAGGTTAGGTTTGTTGTGAGTGGGTCTCGGTAGACCCTCCACTCCGGCCATCAGCAGGCCTATTGTGTTTAGTATAGAACGTCGGCCTATTACTGGTCGTGTAAAAATAGTAAATACAGCTGTTTCTAAAAAAAGATCCCTGTAATTCAAGATCAATGATATTTTCGTAGAGAATCACAGCGTAATATTCCTTTTGCGAACGGAATTCGAGAATAGTAATGCAGTTTGATAGAAATGGTTCTGCAGAAAACGCTAGAAGGAGATCAAGAACTAATAAGAACTCCTGCTAGAATCTTTCAAGGAAAAATCAAAGTTGTTCCACGCAACGCGATGTGTAGCACAACTGCAAATCACTCACCACACCGCTCACCAGAATTTTAAAAAAGGGTTAGCGTTCATATCCCTACAAATAGCTAAAGACTCAACAGCTTCAACCAGGTGACAACTTTCGCAGATTGCAATTTTGTGGATTGGTGTTGAATGGGGGCAATAATTTAATAGATAATTTGATTATGAGCGATGAAGTTCATTACCAATTGGTAATTCGTATTACGAGTATATTTAATTAAATATACTTGTAAAACTGAATAAGTAGTATAAACGTTCTTGGCTGCACACAATTCCCAAATTATTGTTTGTGTATTGTTTTGTGAAAAACTACTGCACAAAAATGTTACAGTGTGATGCAGTATATAAGCTGCTGACATTCTGGGCCGTTATTCCTTCTGAGACAATAATGGAAATACAGTTGGCGTTAATACAGAACGATGTGGAGAAATGTTACAGGCATGTCTAGTGGACGTTATGTATCAGCTAAAGCTTCCTGAAGATATCGTACCAACAAGATGGGGCACAATCATATACCGATCGTAAAGCTCCAACGGTAACATTTCCTCGGTAAACAGCATGCATGCAGCATGCTGTTTACCAGTGAACGTCGTAATTACGCCCATACGAACACCTACGTTTAACCGTGGCACAAGTAAATATGATCCTAAACACAAATATACATAGATATACAAGCCGTCTATTAAATTATTTAAAATGTTACATTTTTAGCTTTACAGTCTGTATAGCAAACGTAAGCATGATTATATTGACAGAAGTGCTCCAAAATCGTCTAATATCGCAAAACGGACACGTGGATTATCCAACGCTCTCTCCAGATTTTAGTATTAAAGATTACTTTTTACATGGGTATCTGAAATCAAAGGTGTTTATTAATGCTCCACATAATTGAATGATTTAAAAAACAGAAATCGACTGGCCATTGCCAATATTCCTGCTCAAATATGCAATTCATAATTTATTGCGTCGTCGGGTAGAAATATGCACCTAAAGACGTGGTGGTCGTCTATTGGATGTAATTTGTAATACATATTAGAATATGTTAAAAAATGAAATTCTGAAAATTTGCCCTTTGTATAATACATACATTGAATATAGTTTAATTTTTACTGCTGTTTCAAATAGCTCAGCTTTATAAATATCACCCATTTTAACCACCATTTTAAGGATACAAGTTACCTACCACAGATGCTCATGCATTATTAACTAAGAAAGTTTTAGTGTTATTGCCCTACTAATACAATAACGATAATAATAGAGATAAACCTTAATATTAGTAGCTCGTAACGCCACTGCTGTTTCCAGCGATAAGTGATAACTAAGCATGGTAATTCAAATGAACAACATTTCGAATGCAATAAAGTCCTTTTATGTATGTGAATTAATGTACATCAACCACGTATATTTTTTATTAGGATTTAATTCATGTGAATTATGAATTAATAATTCAAGTTGATAACTTTATACTTATTTCAACATGTCAACTATATTAAATATATATACATGGCCGTACATGGCTTCACAAGGTAAGTAAATCAACTCGTTGTAATTTTAAAATAAGGAGGTATTGTATTAGTTCGCATAGTTAATACACTAGTAGAACAGTCAGAGGATTGAAAAATGTTTTGATCTCTTTGTTAACTTTTACATCTTGTATTTAAACATTTTTAGGTTTCGGATATTTTTCACACATTTTTAAAACAGGTTACTGGAAAATGTTTGTATTTTGTCATTTATGGAAGTCTAAATTAACTTTTGCATCTTGTGCATGTAAACATTTCTTGGCTTCGAACACTAAACGCATTTTTTAAAGATATCTTGGTCATTGAAGAATTCATATATCTCGTGATTCTATCACCTTCTCCACATGTTTTAATTTACTGAACCGACATTTTTTTCTAAGAATTTTGGTTTTAAATACATCAAAGCTATTTTGATTTGCTCGACTAAATGCCCAAGTATATATGAGGGCGGCCCTGATTAGCGGACGGTTATAATTTCAATCTTAAGTAGTACTTTTAAGAATTACTCATCCGTGGGTGCAGTACACGAATAGCACAATAACGTGAGGACACTTAGGTGGTTAGTGAAAAGGACATGTTTCAACAATGCGTGATTTAGTGTTCACAAGAAGATGTGTATCACAACGGCACAAAACGTAAACGAATAAAACTATGTCAAGCACCCACAGAGCCGTGATTATAAGAAAACGTGGCTTTGGTAGTTTGTGAAGTCCGTAATACCATTTGTTTGTCACTATTAGCTTCTGTATTTATACCGTGTATTTTTGAATATCCTAAGTAGATAAGGAGTTGTCCTAGCCAAGCCTGCAGCCGACTCGGGCTCGGAAAACTACCTTGTGGGGCCCCCATCACATGACCCGGCCAGGACTCGAGAAGCGTCATGAGCTGGGCCCCCAAGCGGGGTGTGGGGCTCCCGGAGTTCGTTAGTAGTAATGTAAATCTAAAAATACGTCTCAAGGTCGGTAGGTCATTCATTCTTAACCATATATGTGCCGACTTGTTCAGACAGGAATATGTAAACATATGTGGAACAGAGCTTTTATCTAAATGTGTGGGGAATCGAACCCACTCGAAGTATACAGCGGGAAATTATATTTCAATCAGAAAGACCTAGCGATATCTACCTATTTCTTCGTGAATGGCTCATTATATTACAGGGGCTTTCATTTATAATATACCATAATAATTTTATTAAAGAAAGCAGGGCAATAATTTTAATATGTTTAAAGAGCACCTACGAATGCTTTACGCTGAAATAATGCCTAAGTATTTTTAAATTAGAATAGTACTCAAACCTCTAGACCCCTGTAGATAGTGGTCTGTGCGTATACAAACTTTATTGGGTAATTACATTTGAATTATTATGGCGCGCACTTTATATCTTCCTGTATGTTACCTACATATATCTGGTGACCAGCAAAATTTCTTGAAAAATTTATTTGATTATATGTATATTTTAGCACCACGGTATATGGTACAAATGTTTAACACGAGATTATATTTAGAATCACATATTTAAATTATTGTATTACCAGCATCTGACGATAGCAAATTTTCAAGCAGAAAACTGCAAAGCCCTCGACTTAAATGCACTTTATGTGTACGAGTTAAAAATAAATGCATCTGTATAAAGCGTGGGATCATATATCAGATGTTAATAGGGTCAAACACAGCTCGTTGTTATATAAAGATTGTTATATAAAGACAACCTGTTTCAAAACAGACAAATATCTAGGCAATCTACTTCCTTGTTTATTACTATGCTTTTATTATTAAATTGTTTTATTGAACGGTAAACAAAGCTCACAAACAAGCTTTCTGATTTTCGAATGTGTTGTGATAAGAAGTTTAAAATAATACCCCTGAATAGGTTAAATCCTTTATTAAATTTTATATACATTAAATTAAATACAAATAGATATTATAATTAATATACAGAAGTGAGGCACAAGAAACAATAACTTAAATTTTAATTTTTTTACTTATCATAGGAATTATTAATTTATTCCAACATATGCAGGAAACGTTATAAAAATATCATTTAATTTTATTTTTTTATTTTTACAATCGTGGTTTAACAATTTTATTTTCTTAATAGTGTATATTTTTTACAACACTTAAGAGCATCCTCGGAACCTTGGAAAAGTAATGGGTTGTAGATTTTGTATCACCTGTCTTCATGCAACGCTGCAACATATTCAAATCTTCCTGGTTTTCAACTTCATACGACCCTATAAGTAATCAAATTTTGAGGTGTCTAACTCGGCCTGGATAACGATAATCTAACCTTTTCGAACATCTTCTTTTCTTATTATCCAAAAAATACAGTTGTGGTGGGGGTAACCAATGTAAAATATTCCAAATTCATTCAATAATCCCCATATCTCGCAAAGTATTTATATATACATGATACTCATCACCTAGATGAATATTAATTCTTATCAGTTCGACTGCGTCATTAGGATCAGTATAGGAGTTCCACTCTAATACTTCTTCATTATTCGGTCCTTTTGAAGTTATTGGCTGATAATTATTAAAGTGTGTGCACTTAAATCGTTTCGCTGCGGGTATCCTAGGTGCAAGTAAGTTTTCCAGTTCTTTATTCGATAGTGTTTTATTTTTTTTTGTAACTAACGCTAACTAACTTTGCTATCTCTTTGATCTTCTAATGGTAAGGTAGTTACGGCCGTCTCCCTGACTATCATTGGATGGCGTGCGTTCTTTGTACATGAATTTTTAAGTTATCTTTCCTTGTAAATATTTTATCATACAAATCGCATTGGTAAGAACGGCTTTTATGAATATTAGTATGTCTGCTTAAGCCACTAAGCCAAGAGAACGTTTTACTACAAACTTTGCATGTATACATGTTTACCGTGTAACTTCAAATGACTAAATAGTAGCAGGTTACCCTTATTATACTTATTTTTATCCTTATGTTTATCCTTATTTATCCCTATTTATACCCTTCATATACAGACCTGTAAACAGCTGTACCAGTAAAGGTACAGATCCGTAAAAGGCTGTAGCAGTAAAAGTACAGCTGTATCAGTAATAGTGCAGAGATGTAATGTTTGAAGGGGTTAATAAAGGAAAGAATCTTAATCTGCTCTACCACAAGACACATTATAACGTGATAACATCTTTAACACCAGCTTTTGCATGTGGGTATTATTGTGTGGAATGTTACGTGCCCTATGACCACAGAAACAAACATCGGTGTGGAGGTACATGTCCTTGCTGTGTAAAAACGCCTGCCTGCCTCCAGGATTTGAACGTGAATTGTGCCACTTGCAATAGAAAATTTAGAAGTCAGAGCTGCTATGATAATCACAGGAAGCCTGGATCTCTAGGCAAAAGTACTGTCTGTAACCAGATTAAGAGTGTTTAAAAACAGAGTGTTTAAAAACAGTGAAAAGTGATAGAAAACATACCTGCGGAGAGGTGTTTACAAAAATTGTTACGCTCACGTACTTCAAAACTATCTCTGCTATGTACAGCCTGATAATAGAGGCCCGAAAACAACGGACACTTTATTTATTTTCTATGACTTTGAAACAAGACACCAAAAGTTTTAGAGGACTGTTCTAATGTTCACGAGCCAAATTTATGTCTTCAGTAAGTGCTGCGTTGAGTGTATTGAAAAAGACATCAAAGTTTGTAAAAAGTGTGGTGTAAAACAACAGATATTTAGATGTAATGACCCTATAACCCCCTTCATGCACCATCTTCTAACATTGCGGAAGAAATTCAAGTAGGTCATATGCCTAGCTCACAATTCCCAATCATTCGACGGACAGTTAATACTCAATTACATATTGATTGAACATACCTTAAGCCTGAATTAATTATGAGAGGAACCAAAATAATTTTGATGAAGGTAGGAAACGTTAAATTCATTGACCGCCTAAGCAATTTTCCGATGGCTCTCTTGAAATTACCAAAAGCTTTTGATCTAGACCCTGACCTGAGGAAAGGTTACTTCCCTCATTTGTTTAGTACTCTGGAAAATGAAAACTACATAGGGCCTCTACCCGCTCTGGAATACTAGAGCCCCGACATGATAAAAACAGAAGAGCGTGAAAAGTTCCTAGAGTGGTATAAAATTCATGAAAATACCACCTTCAACATGCAAAAAGATATAGTCGACTATTGTATATCTGATGTTGAAATATTGAAAAAGGCGTTTCTTAAATTTCGCCAACAGTTGCTCGAAACCACTAACGTTTGTCCATTGAGTCTCTACAATAGCCTTGGCGTGTAACAAAGTGTTTAGGAGACATTTTCTCAAACCAAACACTGTTGGTATTATTTCTAAAAACGGATATAGATGGAGGGACAACCAAAACAAAATCACTATTCAGTGGCTTGTTTGGAAAGAAAAGCAGAGACACGTAAATATACAGCAGACTGCAAAACAACAAGAAGCTATGGTACATGGGGTCAAGGTGGACGGATATTGTATGGAAACAAAACAGGTGTTTGAATTTCACGGCTGTTATTACCACGGATGCCCCGTATGCTTCAAACATTACAGATACGAAGCCTCGAACGTCAATCCTTCAGAAACTATGAACTCAAGGCATGAATCTACGCTGACTAAGATGGAGAGACTTTGAGAGTTAGGCCATGAGGTCGTCGAGATGCGGGAGTGTCAGTTTAGGAAAATGTTAAAGGAAAGTCAGAAGCTTAGAGAATATACTGAAGGACATCCTCTAATTACTCTTGCACCGCTTAACCCTCGAGAGGCTTTTTATGGTGGTGGAACAGGAAACACCTATGAATATTACAAGGGCCTGCTCTCTTCATCCATACGTTTGCAAATACTGAAGGTTCCCCGTAGGCCATCCCGAAGTCTACGTTGGTAAGGATTGCGCTAAGTTGACCTTGGAAATAACAGTTGGAACAATCAGGTGTAAAATATTACCGCCAAAAGATTGTATCACCCTGTACTTCCTGCAAAAATGAATAATAAATTCATGTTTGTTCTATGTCGCACCTGCGGTGAACAAATGAACCAGGACGATTGTACACATAATGACCAAGAAAGATCCTTAACAGGCACGTGGATTATCGACGAGGTGTTGAAAGCCGCTGAAAAAGGGTATGAAATAAAATAAGTCTATGAGGTTTGGAAGTATAATACCCAACAATTTACCAGGGCAGCAAATGTTTCAGGATTGTTTACAGACATGATGAACAAATTTATTAAAATTAAAGAGCAGGCATCAGGGTGGCCGTCAAATTGTGTTACTCAAGAACATAAAGACCAGTATATAGAGGACTTTCTAAACAACGAGGCTGTACAACTAGAGATTCATAAAATTGTAAATAATCCAGGGCTTAGAGCTCTCGCCAAGCTAATGTTAAACAGCTTTTGGAGTAAATTTGGCCAGCGAGAAAACCAACCAAAAACGCGGGTCGTCAGAAGCCCTGGCAAGCTATTTGGTATGTTTGCAGCCTCTGCAATTTATATTATTGCGGTACCCCCCATAGGAGAAGAAACGGTTGTTGTCAATTACGAACATATACAGGAAGTATACACACCTTTATCGACCGTAAACATGGTGATAGCTCCATATATAACAGCACAAGTAAGACTAAAATTATACTCCTACCTGGAGAGGCTGGGAAAGAGGGTGTTGTACTACGACACAGACAGCGTTATTTATGTGTCAAAACCGGGTGAGGTCGACGTACCTACCAACCAGCTCCTTGGCGATATAGCCGACGAATTAGAATCATATGGCCTCGGTACCTATATTATGGAGTTTGTATCTGGCGGCCCTAAAAATTATGCTTATAAAGTGTTTTCTACCAGGGATAATGAGGAAAAAGCGGTGTGTAAGGTAAAGGATATCTGTCTGAACTATTCCGCATCTCTGTTGATAAATTTCGATACTATAAAAGACATGATTCTTAATGACTGTGACCCTGTATACATAGAGTCCAATAAAGTATGTAGAACAAAAGAACACGAGGTAGTAACGAGAACAGAAACCAAAATTTACAAGCCTAACTCAACAAAAAGAAAATTCTTTGGCTGTACTTCAACACCTTACGGATTGAAAAAAAATTAAAATTTAAGTTATTGTTTCTTGTGCCTCACTTCTGTATATTAATTATAATATCTATTTGTATTTGAATTAATGTATATAAAATTTAATAAAGAATTTAACCTATTTAGGGGTATTATTTAAACTTCTTATCACAAAACATTCGAAAATCAAAAAGCTTATTTGTGAGCTTTGTTCTCCGTTCAATAAAACAATTTAATATTAAAAGCATAATAATAAACAAGGAAGTAGATTGCCTAGAGATTTGGCTGTTTTGAAACAGGTTGTCTTTATATAACAACGAGCTGTGTTTGAACCCTATTAACATCTGATATATGATCCCACGCTTTATACACATGCATTTATTTTTAACTCGCACTCATAAAGTGCATTTAAGTTGAGGGCTTCGCAGTTTTTCTGCTTGAAAATTTGCTATCGTCAGATGCTGGTAATACAAAAAGTTAAATATGTGATTCTAAATATAATCTCGTGTTAAACATTCGTACCATATACCGCGGTGCTAAAATATACATATAATCAAATAAATTTTTCAATAAACTTTGCTGGTCACCAGATATTGGTAACATCCAGGAAGATATAAAGTGCGTGCCATACTAATTTAAATGTAATTACCGAATAAAGTTTGTGTACGCACAGACCGCTATATACAGGTGTCTGGAGTTTGAATGTCCATTCTAATTTAAAAATACTTAGGCATTATTTCAGCGTAAGGCATTCGTAGGTGCGCTTATTAAAATTATTGCCCTGCTTTCTTTGATAAAATTGTTATGGTATGTTATAAATAAAAGCCCCTGTAATATATTGAGCCATTTACGAAGAAATAGGTAGATACCTCTAGGTCTTTCTGATTGAAATATAATTTCCTGCTGTATACTTCGAGTGGGTTCGATTCCCCACACATTTAGATAAAACCTCTGTTCCACATATGTTTACATATTCCTGTCTGAACAAGTCGGCACATATATGGTTAAGAATGAATGACCTACCGACCTTTCCATGCCCTTGAGGCGTATTTTTAGATTTATACTACTACTAACGAACTCCGCGAGCCCCACACCCCGCTTGGGTCCCAGCACATGGCGCTTCTCGAATCCTGGCCGGGGAATGTGATTGGGGCCCCACAAGGAGGTTTTCTGAGTCCTAGCCGGGGCATGTAATGGGGGCTCCACAAGGCGGTTTTTCGAGTCTGAATCAACTTGAAGGCTTGGCTAGGACAACGCCGTATCTACTATCCTGTTATCGAAACCAACGTAATATATTGTGAGTGAATAAATTTAATAAAACTAAAGTTAACTGCGTAATTTGTTGTAACACCGAGCTCGGTAGCGCAATGAGCTAGCGCGTTAAGTAACAAACGTAGCTGGTTTGCTGCCTGCAGTCTTCCGAGTTGAAATAACGGCTTCGACCCTGACAAATTCGAAGGGAATGGTTGTGTGTCCGCGATTTTTTCTATAAGTGAAATCCCGCCTGTGGAGCCCCGGCATTGGATTTGGGGGATGTCTACTTTGTGGTGTTACAGATTATTTTCACTGAGATATTATTTATTGCTAACTAAACTTAAGATACAATCTATTTTATACCATTTTTAAGAGTACAACCTTCGACAAGCATATTTTCCACATAACGATATCGCCTGTTTCTTATAGGAACCTTCATGCTGCGCCTAATTTCGTAACAACCCACATGGCGGCGGTTTGTGAATGATGGATGATAAAGGCTTAACTTCAAATGCAAGAAAGCTTGTTAAGAATAACAGATTTATTATAACGTCTGAAAATGTACATGCCTAAAACTTTTTAACAATTACAAATTTATACAATGTTTATTAAAATTTATTGGATAAAATCATATAGTATGTTAAATAATGAGTTAGTAGTTGGTGTAAAATTTCCGTTATTACTAGAGTCCGTATCCGAATATTACATGACGTCAATATCAGGGGCAGATTAAGGATACAGGTGTAAACGCATGCACAGAATGATAAATATGCCACGTATACCAGATTAAAATAGGTGTATATTAAACGCTGTCCATTCGACTTCATAAGAAGCTCAATTAGTTACAAACAGCAAGACACGTCCTTTATTATTTTCATAATTCACGCCCCGCCTGATATCCACATATTCACATATCGTTTCTGCATTTGTTTGCGTTCTAACATCTTTGTTGAGATTAAGCGAGCTGGTTTTGCCTTTGTCTCATCCACCCCCATTCAATAGATTAAATTTGCGACCACTAGCGTTGGCGGTTCCATTTATTCTAAAACATACGTGTTTGTCTTGCAAGTCTTGCAACTAAGAAACATGTCTACTTTGATTTCGTTGCACCCCGACGATATGTAATTTTTTTCTTAATACGAATTCCGCAGGAACAGTAACGTTAGTATTACCACTAACACAATTCTGTGGCTTGATCGAAAAAGGGATTAAGTATAAAAGCGGAGTTTTGAGAAAATTATTGGAAATCAGTTAATTTCTGCCGAAAATGGCTGATATTTGAAATATACCTTTTGTAGTACGTAATTTTAGAATTTATATATAAAAAAATTATTATTCTTAAAAGATTACAAAAAATGTTGTCAAATATGCCCCAGGTTATTTGTATGATATCATATTAGCCCATTCCGTGGGGGTATTAAAACTAGCACATTGGCCCCAAATTATGTTACGTTGGTCATTTACTAAAATTGAATTGCACTTTGGCCCTTTTATAGTAAAAAATATTTGTGTAAAATTATATTTTCACCTAAACTTTTTTTAAGAAATTCATAATATTTCACAATAAATAAATGTAACAGCACTAGAAAACTCCTTAGGAAAACATATTTTGGGAAAATTATAAGTTTATTTAGTATAAAACACAGAAAACGTTTTTATTAAAATAAAAACAAAAAATGATAAGCAATAGCCATTGGATAACGTAACAAAATGTATTATTCGTTTTAGAGAAATTCTGTTGGGCAAACATCATCATCATTATCTTGTTCATTTGCATCTTCATCCTTTAGATTCGAGTAAAAGAATCTGCTGTTTGGATGTATAAATGGTAGTAAGCTCAAAATGTCATCTATTTCTTTTTGGGGAGAGGCAATGGATAAGTTTGATGGAGTTTTTCTAAAAAGAGTGGAGTCTCACACTGCTTCTTCTTTTTGGTTATATCCCATGTTATAAATTCTTGTTGAGAAAAATCATTTTTGTGATATACCTTCCCAGGATATTTCCTGGTGTACCTAAAAAAATGAGCTTTTAGGAAGGACATGTTTTCTCCGTCAGAATTATTTTCTGTTGGTGAAATGTGTTTTCTTTGTCATTAAAATGCATGAATATAGTCCGCTTCAAGGTGGTTGTGACCTGATACTAAAATTTTGTGATTTACCTATTTCATGTAATTGACAGATAGTCGGCAGTAGCTCAAAAATTAGGGAAAGGAGAGTGGCAATGTAGATATTGCGGTTTATCCCAGAACAACCATCGCTGTATAAATTAATACAAGTTGTAGTGGGAGGCAATCCCCTTATATACTTATGAAGGCATGAAGCAATTTCTTGCCCACCGCGGCCAGAAGTCGTTTCATCCACATAAAACAAATTGAATTATTATTGTCACTTATTACTTGGTACACAGTTATGTTAAAAACCCAAAGTTGTCTTTTGTAAAGGCAATCCCACTTCAAAGATGTGGGGTAGGTGGACGTAGACATCTCTGAAGGTCAAACATGGCGGTAACAATGTGTCTATTTTGCCGACTATTTTCTTTGTCTTTTCTTTTTTCCTTATACGCCTCATCTGCAGCATTTACATGTTCCAGTTTTTCTCTAGAATAATTTAGCCCTTTTCCCTCATCACTAGAAGCTTTCATCAAAATTTCTGATTTGTCACATTTCCCACACGTATCATTCTTTGGTGGATGAAAAGAGATATTGAATTCAAAATCAAACACATTTCTATAAAAATGGTCCGAAACTGGTTGTTTCCCATTATCTTCGCAGTCCTTTACATATAATCTATACATTTGTTGATTCCATAAATCAGACGACAAGTAACGTTTTGAAGAGTGGGATCTGAAATAGTGACTTTTGTATGCTGGAAATCGACTAATATGTTGCATCACAAACAATTTATCTTCTTCTGATATTTGTGGGTGCTTTCCATGCTTTCCTCTCTTATCAAGTGCACATATGGCACTTTTGCTAGATCTACACTTATCTGCTTTGTACCTTAACCTTTTTAAAATTATATCAACAAACATTTGTTTACACATTTCTAAGGTAGTTAGTTCATTTCTTAAGAAGTACTTGCGACTGATATTTCTTCGGCTTTCTTTTTTTGAATTAGTATGTCTAAATTTCTCACATTCTTTTAGTGAAGCAGACAAAAACTGAGATTGTTCATTACAATTTAATGTATAGAAGTTCTCAAAGAGATGCGACCTTTGCTCGTTACTGAATTTTTCATTTTCTTCTACAGTAGTATGGTGGTTTTAAACTTTTTGCTTCAATAAGTTTTCCTTTTTTTGTTTTATATTCAGCACCTTTTGCTCTTGCAGTTTTTCTTTTATACAAACTCCAGTTGTTTTCATTTCTTTTACGTTTACTCGATTCTCTTCTTTTTTTTTCGAGGCATTAACTTCTTCCGCATCTGTATTACTATCTTCCTCAAGACTTTGTACATACGAACTATTATGGTCAGTACCATAGGGATCGCTGTTTTCCTTGCTTTGGTATTCTTTTATGATTTTTTGATCGGGATGATCCGTAGTATTTGCGGAGTAGTTATCGACAAGTTCAGTATGAGCACCCTAAAATATTGCTTGATCAATGAATAAAGCGATTTTTTTTACAAAATTAACTTACCATATTTATTGGTCTGCCTGATGTCAGTATATGATCATTCAGAATTGTTATTACTTTGTTATTATTCATTTTACTGTTAAATTCGTCACTCATAATTTATATTGTTTTTGTTATTTTCATCTTCCTGATTTTTTGTTCATGTTCTTTTAACCAAAAAATTTATTACATCAATTAAGAAATATATTAATTTTTATCTGTAAATATCGTTTATTCGTTAAGCAGTTTAATTTCAAATCATTGCGTGGAACTCAAAAATTGTGCAAATACAGGAGTGTGCCATTTAAGACAAAAACGCATGCAGTCACATGCATGCGCATATACTTACACACTCTCACACACTGACACACACACACCCGTCCGCACGCATTTAAAATGAAAAGCTGATTTTCTGCAAACACCCTGTATGCCTAATAATATTATTTTAGCAAGAAAAAAATGTTTGTGTTAGTATTACTAATTTTCAACATTTTATTTTGTATTTAAATAAAAAATCTAGAAAACACTGGCACAGTTTGATGCCAAACGCTGTGATGTGAAAGCAAAACGATTAAACAGAATGTTTCTTTTTGCCTTTCGAAAAAAAAACTTTCTGATTGCCTGTATAATTACTTACTTGTATTTCTTTTTCTGTGTCAATTGCTGTAACATGAGCACATTGTATCATTTGTGATTCTAATAATGTACGGTCAGCGTAAACCAGTATGTTGTTTTCTGGAGGCGCGTAAATACATAAATTTTCTAGATTTTTATACATATTCTCTTGTTCTCCCAAATCAGTGCTTTGTTGAAGATTTTCGTTAGCACTAGTTTGATCGGAATGATCAATTTTCGGATGCGAGAAACTTTGTTTTAACATATCAAGCATTTTGCGGCTTCGATTACCAGACTTTGTTTATGAATATTTTTCTGTAAAAATACATAAAACATGCAAATCGTGCATATCAAGCAAATACACGGGGAATTGGTAATTCCTTACCTCCATGTCAACACATATACACTTTTATAACTTTAGCAATAACAAATGAACACTATAACCAGTGAGAGATTTTGTAAAACGAACATATACTTTTTTAGGTTATGTGTCGCATGTGTGTGTAATGTTATCCAAGGCAAGTGGGTCTATGTAACACATTGGCCAAATTTTGTTTAATTATTTGGTGGAAAAATGGCCAATGTTGCACATGGAATTACCCACATAACAAACACTTAGGCTCTTTGAAAATGTATGCTAAAATAATTGAAAAAGGACCAATGTTAACGTAAGCCACAAATATTTGCCTTCAATTTTACTAAGACGAACTTAAGCCCTTTTCCACGTGACATTATTATTTTAAAAAAAGGACATAAGTCTAAATAGGCCCATTATTTGAGGGTTTATATGTTACTTACGTCTTTTTAAATATAAAAATGTCTATAAGGAGAACACTTAGGCCTAATGCTTACGGGCTTAAAATAAACATTGGTCTTTATTTCCATAGAAACAATATGAATTAGGCCCCTTTTTTACATTTCTATCTCAAAAACCATTGGAAATAATGAGATAGAACTTTTTCATTGAAAAGAATAGGTTTAAATTATTAAGATAAGACCAAAAAATTTTGAGAAAATGCACTTGGGCCCATTTTCGACCAAGCCACAGAATTTTGCAGAACCTGTTTAAAATGAGGGTTATCTAGTTGGGTCAACAAAATGTTACACGTCGCCATCATTTTAACTAAACTTCAATTAAATTACTATTACATGTGTTTTATGATTTTCAGTTGCAACATGCTGTCGAACCTGTGTTTTTCCTATCCATGACAGTATTTTCTCACAAATATTGCACCGAAGTTCTGTGCCATTAAATTCTAACTCTCGAAAATCTTTTATCCATCATTCTACAGCAACTCTTCGAAGGGAAAGTGAACGCGACATTTTCAAAACATTCCACTACAATATTCTCCGATTTAAAATGTATACATATCCCCTTCGTTCACAGGTTGACTATTGGAGAGTGTTGCTAGAAAAATATCTAGTGTCGTACTAGGTACTCGTTCTAGAAAGAAAATACTCATTTCCACACCACCATAGTGGTGAAGATGTGGAGCATACGATGCGTTTTTTTAAAGTGGTATCCCGTTTAGGCCTAATTTACATTAAGAAAAAATGAAAGAAAGTGCTCACACAGGTATCCACCTACCTCAATGCATTGCAGAAGCCGACGAATCAATAAATTAACTGCGGCAAGTATTTGATTTGGATTTTGCCACATCAAATTACAAGTTTGCTCAATCCATAAAACTAATTACTCTCTTATTAACACTGGAGTAGCATAAACTATTTCTTTTAAATATTCCCAAACATAAAAGTCTTGTGGGTTGAGAGCCGGTGACCTGGGTGACCAGGCCACTGGCCCAACGATATTAATCATTTCAGGACGAATATAATTTATTCCTAAACGACCAGTCAGACGATGTGGATAATTTGCATTTAACCGTTTTCTTACAACTCTTCCAAAATTTGCTGGAACACCAACCAATTGTATCCAACTATCTTATCGATGAGATCGTGCGTGCAGGCGTGGGACGATCCTAGTGATGTATGCAAGTACATAAGGAAATATGACTGCGCTGTTGGATTCGAATATTAACGTTGTGCTGTATGTCTAAATAAGGAAACAAAGTACTAGTTTCAGTCTATAAGCGCCAAATAGATTGGTTGTTCTTGTTTTGAAAAAGACAAAATGATTTTAAAAGCGCCAGATCTGGCAACCTTGCCCGTATGCCTCAGTGTGGCGTGCACGTGTGCTTCATTGTTCTAAGAAACGATCTTAACGAAGAATTCAAACTTTTATGTAACTCCCAAGTAACAACTCATACTACTATGTCGTCTATTCGAAAAATTGGATGAGGGTTCGATTGTTCCAGTTATCAATGTTGTGCTTATTAATACGGTTAGTTGCAATAATACTTGTTAGTAGTTTCATATGATTGGATAATCCTATTCAGTAAATTCTTCGCCGCTAAAATACAAATCATTTTCTTATCACTATATAAGGTACGATTTATTAAAAGATACAAAATGTGCAATTCAAAATAAACTTTTACACACTATATTTAGTGGAGAAACAAGCTTTAAAAAGCTATTAATAAATATTTTTTGAATGAACGCTCCAACTACATCAATATTCAGATCAGTTCGCAAAATGCGGTTCTCTAACACGGAATCTATTCAATACATGTCGTAGTAATATCTTATTCCTGTTAACGCTTCAATACTAATTCTTGTTCACTTCATGACTCGCAATCCCATCAAAGGAATGTTGAATAAGTTGATAGAATCTTTATAGATCGTTCCTTTAAACACGAAATGTGTCGTTTATGCATGATGGCAACTTTTATCTCTAAGTTATTAAGAAATTATGCACTTTTGATAAAAAAAAACAAAACCTGTTAGTCTAAGCAATATCGTGCAAATTCGACGATGAAAGGTTACCGTCTGTCAGTCGGTAATCAAAGAGACCATATGAGTACCATACTTTTTCTCTTTTGAATTTTTTTGGTATGGCGGACGGATGCGGAGGGGGGGGGACTTTCTTTTTTTAATCGAATGGCTACCGATATTTGTCCGTATAGGTAGTTAGTATATGTACTCCACATACCCCAATTACGCTGGCAGACAAAACTTCCGGTCGGCGCGCGGTAACCGGAAATTGAAAAAAAAATTTTTAGTTACCCAAACCTAGCACAAAATGGTCGTTTTGGTGTATACAATAGTGGTATACATTTCTGTTGGTCGATTTTTGAGCAATTTGCCATGAAAGTGGCAAGAAATGGATCAAAACTTGAAATGTTGATAAAAAATAGTTAAATTGAAGAAAACCTCTGCCCAGCCAGCTTATGGTTCACATGGTACTAAAAAACCCTAACGTTGGCTGGCAGACATTTTTGCCAAATTTAACCACCAAACCACCCCTATATATTTTGGCGGTATGCTTAGGTATAAATTAAATTTTGGATAAAAAATATGTTTATATTATATAAGGTCATAGGACACATTTTAATTATATATATATTTTGGACATAGTGAGTGATAACTTATAAGTGTGTCCCTCTAGTGGTCAGTGCTAATAACCGTTAGACATCACTGATGTCGATAGCGACCTGCGAAGCAGGTGCCAAGAGCTGCGACTCTAGCCCTGGTGGGCTAAACTATATGCTGAATTAGATTTACAGGAAACAACTACTCAGCGGACAAAAGCCCCGACCTGCGATGAATTAAACTTGCAAGTTTTGTTTGGTAGCTAAGATCATATGTCAATTCCTCACTAGACATAGACTGGTTTCGAACTTGTTATGTTTTTTGGTTTAATTTTTAAAACTATTAATATTTGGCGACATTTTAATGTAGTCGGGCAGTATATTAAAAAATCTACAACCGTTAAAGAAGAGGCTCTTTTGATACAGCGCAGTATCATGTCTAATTGGTAAAAGCTAATCTTTTTTTCTTGTATCGTATTTATGATTGTTTTTGTTAACGTTAAATTCATTTTTGTTTTTATAAACATAAACAGTTTCATAAATATATACAAATATTAGTGTCAGAATTTGAAGAGATTTAAATGCTGTGCAACAATACGTACTGCCCGTTTTTGCAGTAGAAAAATTTTATGTGTATCAGTGGATAAGCCCCAATGAACAATGCCATATTTTAAATTCATATGAATGAAAACAACCGAAATATAACTGTTTGACAATTGACTGACTACATTGTTTTGATGTAATGGTCAGTGCAAAACAAATGTTTGCCAATTTACAAGATATATTCTGGATGTGGCTAGACTACCTCAGATTACAGTCAATTGTCAAACCTAACATTTTAGATTCACACAAATAATTCACAGTATTTGAAACATTTAATTTTATGCTACTGTTTGGAACAATGTTTGAATGAGGTGTCTTATAAACTACGCAAGTTGTCTTTTCAGTATTAATACACAACTTATTTTTTGTCAACCCATAAACTTAGTTTGTTGAAAATATCTATGGCACAATTTTCATCCTTAAGATTAGTACGTGTTATTTACATATTAATATTATCTGCATAGACGTTACGATACTTAGGGATGTTCTATGTACTTAAACATATTGGTCATATATAATAAGAAGAGGGTTACTTCCAAAACAGAGCCCTGTGGAACTCCTCTACCAACAATGTGTAAGTCTGATATAGCCCCATAACATATACGAGCTGATAACGATCTGATAAATATATATGCAAAAAATATATATGTCACACCTCTAACACCATATTTTTCCATTTCTTTTAATAATATACTGTGATCAACACAGTCGAATGCTGTAGAAAAGTCTACGAAAGTCCAAAAGGAACCTGTGACTTATCCAAAGCAGATACTATATTGTTTACAAAATCACTACGTGTAGTATCTACACTTTTGTTTTTAATGAAACCATGTTGACGGTAAAGAAACTAAGGACCGGTTGCATCGACATGGTTCAGCCAAAGTTCAACTGAACTTCGTTTAAAATTCAATGTTACAATTGTTGTAACAATTGTAATCTTGGATTTTAAGCCAAGTTCAATTGAACTTTGGCTGAACCACGTCGATACAACCGACCCTAATAAGTTGTGAGTTAACATTATGTTCAAAAACCTTCAAAATGTCGGTGACACACTTATACCTCTATAATAAATTATCAATTACGGATCCCTTTTTTGTGATGGAGTATTATATTTGATATTTAAAGACTATCAGGGTTGATACCTTGTTCCAAAGAAAGATTAATAATGTAAGATAAGGATAAACCTATGTAGACAGAATTTTTTAATATATAGTAATCTCATCTCTCTATTGGAATCTTGGTATTTTATTTTTTAATTATTAGTAGAGTTCGTGGTGTCGGAGCAGTTTTCCAATTTATTACATTGCGATTGATATTGGTACATGGAGTTACTATTAACTCGTTAGTCCTCTATTAATATAATCACACAGAGACTTCTGGTTTTCAGATTCTCCTTGTTGATATTGCGTGTACTTACTTCGCATTGACGAAGGCAATACCAGAAATCGGTGTACGAATGGTATTTGCGACGCGACGGATTGAAAAATGATTTGCATTTATTTGGTAAAAATTTTTAATTTTGGGCAATCCCGTTCTGAGCTTAATCACTTTTTCTTTCTATGAATCAAATTTTATAAATCATCAAGAAATGTGTGTGGCCACTTTATTTAATTTCAGTTAAATAAAATGTTTATAACTATTTGTAAATTCATAATGCAGTTGTCGAAGTCGTTTCGTCAGGTAAGTATATAAATTCCAATAGAATATCTAATATCGTTCATTTATGATATTCCTGATGCGACTTGAAATTCGTCATTGAACATGGATGTTACATTAGAAACCATAGTTTCAGGAAGATGACACTTACCTTTTACTTGAATCTTCTTAGGACTTTCAAGATTTTTGTTTCATCGGTTTTCTAGTAGGCTGTTAAACTAATGATCATTCTGGTTTAAGTAACAATAAAAACTTTTCATTAAGGAGGAGATACTATAAAATTCTATTTGAAGTTATTCTAATAAATTTTAAATGTTTTAATGAGTTTTCTGGCCCTTTTATTTACTTTAATAGATCAAAATTTATTTAAAGGAATAAAACAAAATCTATAAACAAATACATGTATTACATTAATACAAATTCCGGCTCTCTCACCGGGAGGGGAAGCAAGTGATTAACTAGAACAAAGTTTAAATAAAGCCTAAAACTAAACAAATGCATAAACAGTCGGCCTTAGCCAATTTAATCATTATTTATCGTCCAATATACTTAAGGAATTTTGTCAGGCGCCACCTTTTTTATGAGTTTTTTTTACCAAAATTCTGGCTAGATCAAAAACCAATGTCACCGTTAAAAAAAGGAAAAACGGGTAATGACTTCAAACAGTCTCTCATTATGTTGATTATTAATGTCCACGGAAAAGGTCAAATTAACTTTATTCGTAAGGTTCATGAACATAGGAAGATTTGCAAATCATTAACGTTAAGTCATTCGTTTCACCTTAGAGTCACCTCCAGCAGACACTGGTTGATGCTGTCTTTGCTAGGTACCTTGTTACTTTGTAAGTTAATGAAGAGGACCTTACCAGTGGGCGGAGCACAGCTAGCACATCTTTTAATTTCTTACTCTCAAGACTTCAGAAAACTTCAAGGCAACAAGTTATCTCAAACGCAGAAAGTCTAAGGGCATCGTATCTCCAACAGGACACGGCAACATACCCAAAACTTTTACCCTCTCTTGATCGAGGCTTAGCATTGTCTTCCAAGGTAAGATAACATACTTAAGCGTAAAAGAACGTAAGGTACTTAACCCAGCGATCCACACTGGACCGTGGCTCCCGAGCGTCTCCCCCCGCATTTTCTGTCTTTCGCGCTCAAAACACTATCCAAAAAAACATCGTACGATCCGCACACACATATACTTGAAACACAACTTGCTCAGTAGTGCTACACTACCAGGGTAATACAATAATATTTAACAAAATTATTCTAATCAAATCTGGAATTTAAGGTATGACCTTTTGATTTAATTTACAACGAACGTGACCCAAATTATTCATTTCCTAAAACGGACCGTTACAATGTATACTGCTCACTACTGGCTGTTTGAGCTCTCTTGTTATTTTAGTCCTGTTCATCCTCGATCTTGAATATAATATTGGTAGATAGAAAAACGAGGTGCCATTCAGTTCAAAATGTAAAATTGCCAAAATTAAATAAAACACAGAAAGAATGAACTTTATACTACACTGACCGGCACAGAAAGTGTGACAGCAAGAAAATTGGTATATTTTTAATTAAAATTTTTCTCAATGTAAATAAAACTTGTAAAATTGTTTCTTGGTGTATATTTTAAACCTTTTCGCTTAAAGACATAGTTATTTTAGAAGGATAACTTCAATTTTTAGGATAAAAAGGTGTCCGACGAGCATTTAGATACATGACATGAACAAAGAATAAGCGATTATAAAATAATTTTTTTTAATTTAATAACGAGCATTACCTCCTCTAGCTCTAATTACGCTCTTAAGTCTACATTGCATGCGTTCAATTATGTCTTGAATGATCTCTTGGAGAAAGTTAACCCACTCTTACTGCAGTGCATCCCTAAGTTGCTGCAGCGTTAACAACTGTCCAAGACGTTGCCTGATCCATTTTTACAGCACATCCCATACGTGTTCTATGGGATTTAGATCGGGACTACGTGCTGGTCAGTTTATGGCTTCAATAGCGACGTCATGGAAGTAGTTTCTAACAACTCTGTCCGTAAACGGACGAGCATTATCATGCATCAAAAGAAACTGCTCACCAATAAACCCCCTAAAATTATCCACATGCTCTTCTAAAATGTTATAATTTACATTCTAGCCTCTCACTGAAGTTGTATTGCGTGTATCTTTCTCCTTGCGTTTTCCCTCATCCATCTGGAGATCTCAGGGCAAATTGGGACTCATCGGAGAAAAGAACATTGCTCCACTGTCCGATATTCCAATTGAAATGTTCGCGTCCGAAATTGAACCTGATCACAAAATGATTCCGGAGGGGCTCGGGGCCTGTTGATGGTCTTCTAGCAGATAAATTTGCTCAACTAGTCTTCTCCTGATAGTTCTATCGCTGATGTTGACCTGGCGCACTTCTTGCAATTTATTCCTTACCTGAACAGCAGTCATATATCGATCTCGCAGTATAGAAATCACGATTAATCGATAATCGCGAGGACTTGTTCTTCGATTTCTTCTGAATCCCGGCTTTCTGCGGTATTCGCCGGTTTCTCAAAAGTGAATAACTGACTTGTGGAGACTGGATCGGGGAAAACTCAATATTTCAGCGTATTCGCGAATGCTACCGCCAGCATCAATTAAAGCAACTGCTTTAGCGGAATCTTACGAAGATAAGGGTATTTTCGAAAATTATTATCAGTACTTAAAACAATCGGCAGAATGCAAGCCAATACTAAATAATGTGATTAAAAATGTTAAAATCGTCAGTATTTAAAATGATAAGGACGAGAAAAAATTGGGAAGAAAAAACGAACAAAAGAGCTGCAAGAATGCAAAATACATGATTCTAGATATTTTGTGTACACTGAGAAGAATTTTAATTGAAAATATATATATTTTTCTTGCTGTCCTACTTTTTTGTGTCGGTCAGTGTATTATTAAAAATAATTATTGGTTAACTTATTACTGAAATTAATAAATGTGCACAGCATAGCTTAATAAAGGATAATATAATTACAGACATCTGTCTGTAATTATAACAATTTTTTTTACAATAGACGGTTTGTTCTTTCGGTGACTATACAAGGTGAGGCAATATGATTCTACAGAGTCAACTAAAATTTTTTTAAACGAAATGCCATGTATATGAGAACATTTTTTGAAACCTCTTTGTAGCCTTCTTCCACTCCTGTATTATTATTGACTCTCTCCCAACCGCTTGGACGTAATGATTTTTTTTTGTTTAAATTATGCCATTTACACGTGAATATTAAAAAAATCACTACAGTCACAATTATCGATATTACGAAAAAAATATGTTAGTACCAGTTATGAGACATCTGTGTGATGACACTCAACCATTTTCACTTCCTAAAAGTATACAGGGTGGCCAAAAATAATTTTTAAATTTACAACTATTTGAACTGAATTTTTTAATTTTTTTCAAATGAAACACACTATATATTTTTGGACGATGTACATTCCTATGGCTATTGGTAACCATTTTCGAGTTATTGAACAATAACTACAAAATTAAGCAATAAAATTTTAAAATAACTTTTTTTTGTAATTCAAGAGAAGATATTATAAAAAGTGCTCTACATGTTGCCCATTTTGATACACACATATTTCAACGCGTCTTTGGAGTGAGGTTTCTACTGTCTTTCTTTCAAATTTTGGATTGTTGTTGGTGTGATGTTTTTATGGACATCTTGTAACACAGTTATTATAATACCTACTCTTGAATTATTAAAAAAAAATTCTCACTTAATTTTTATTGCAGAATTCTGCAGTTATTGAATAAATTGAAATTGGTCACAAATAGCCATAGGAATGTAAGTACAAAAAATGTTCATTTTTCAATCCTACATCACAATGCTCAAAAATATTGAAAAAATTCAGTTTAATAAGTTGTAAATTTAAAAATACTTTTTGGCCACCCTATATACATTTATGGAAATTTATTTAAAAATGTTACTTGACCCTGTAGAATCGTCTTGGCTCCCTGTATATTCGAAAATAATTTTAAGTTATAGACTTTTTTTGTCTAGTTTACTTATGTTTTTAAATCAAGTTTCCAGTTACCATAGAACTCGAGATATCGAATTCGGACGCACTATTTCCCCACATTGTATATTCTTTTATCTACAATAAATATCTGGCTGTTTCAGATGCAGTGCTATAAAATTTATTATTAGGAAATCAGTAGATCAGTAATCAATGAAAAGGTAATTTATTATTTAAAAATAATTACATTTCGACGAAATTGAAGCAAATTTTTATCTACATAAAATATTGCTTATTGCAAGTTTCGCATCGAAAAGGCTTCGAGATAATAACACTACATCAACGCTTTTTTTGGCGGTTATGAAAGCTCTTGGAGGAAGTAAGAGTACAAGAGTTTTATAATATATACTTAAAAAAAGATCCAAAAATATGAAGATTTTACATTATACAGGGTGGAGAAATAGTGCGTCCGACTTTGATATGTCAAGTTCTATGATAGCTAGAAACTTAATTAAAAAACATAAATAAACTAGATAAAAAAATCTATAACCGGAAATTATTTTTGAATATACAGGGTGAGCCAAGATGATTCTACAGGATCAACTAAAACTTTTTTAAATGGAATACCATGTATATCAGAACATTTTTTGAAACCATTTTGTGGCCTCCTTCCACTCCTTTATTATTATTGACTTTCTCCCAACCACACGGATGTACAGATTTTTTTTTTTGTTGAAATTATACCATACACGTGTATATTAAAAATATCACTACAATCACAACTATCGATTTTAACAAAAAATATGTTAGTACCAATTATGAGACATCTTTGCGATGACACTCAGTCATTTTCATTTCCTAAAAGTATACAGGGTGGCCAACATTTCTTTAAATTTACAACTTTTTGAACTGAATTTTCTCAATTTTTTTCAAATGGAACACCCTGTATATTTTTGGGAGATGTAATCTAGAATTGACAAACGAAATTTTTTTTGTATGTACATTCTTATGGCTATTTGTGACTATTTTCAATTTATTGAACAATAACTGCAAAATTTAGCAATAAAAATTAAAAATGAGGGTTTTTTTCAAATAATTCAAGAGAAGGTATTATAATAAGCGTATTACATGATGCCCATAAAAACATCACACCAACAACAATCCAAAATTTGAAGGAAAGAATAATAAATGCTTTTAGAAGTATTACTCCGTTAATTTTATGAACAGTAGAAACCTCATTTCAAAGTCGCATACAAATGTGTGTCAATCAAAATGGGCAACATGTGGAGCACTTTTTATAATAACTTTTCTTGAATTACAAAAAAATATATATTTTTAATTTTTATTGCTGAATTTTGCAGTTATTGTTCATTAAATCGAAAATGGTTACAAATTGCCATAGGGATACACGTACAAAAAAATGTTCGTTTTTCAATTTGTGACGGTTTGAATTTATTGTCGCCGAAGGCGGTTTTAAATTATTACCGAGCAAATGTTATAATTTGGGTGATTTAATTTTAAGCAAGGTTAGCAACACTACTTTATTTTCTGTGAACGCCTGCTGGTTGCATATCTCGTTAAAACCGGACAGTCGCAGTCGATGAGAGGAATTTTGCGTTTTTATTGAATGATTAACTTTTTTTTTTGGAAAGAATGGTGACTGACATTGGGTTCATATAAAGTTTTATTTGTATTTATAAACATCCGTGAAGGGATTTATTATATAAACCCAAAAGTTAACAATTTTCAATTGTGGTGCCGAGTTCTTCAGTTTGGAGAAGATATTTGGTTTGATGAATTGGAGATTTACCGTTTTCGGGATATATTGTCATCGTTCTTTGGTTAGCTTTCCATGTGGCCATTTTCAATTATTTGAAATTAAAACCCTCTTGTCCTAGAGGTAAAGTAACTAGGTATGTCGTTACAATTTTCTTTAATTTTCTAATATTATTTTAGGGGTTTTATCATCTGGTTATATTTTAACCTAATTGTTACTTAGAAGAATTTCACTATTCGTAGAAAATACCACTATTTTCTGTTATTATCTACAAGAGGAACTTAATTGTGTTCTAATTAACGTGTATAGGAGTCAGATAATAGAAATATTTGACCGTTCACCCAATTAGAAGCTTGGTAGAAATTTTCCAAGAGTGTTCTATTGTTTCGAATAGGAGCCCTAGCATTGCAATCCAAGGAGCTGGTGTTTTGCGATATATACTACTCATATCCACCAAACAGATAAGCCAAATAAACCTTACTTTAATGTATTATTGTTCTTAACATTTTACTGTCATATGTTTAAAGAAAAACGAGGTAAATTGCACTTAACTTTTCTTTAAATTTAAATTGCTCTGTTCGAATTCCAGTACATAGTTTATCTAATTATAAGTACTTACTTTACCATTATCTTTATTGTGCAACTCGTACAAGTTCTCTATATAATTGACATACATTATATAATTTCAATCATTTACTTAGTTAAAGTATGTCTTTAAACTGGCTCTATTAATAATATGTGTATATAAAGTATAACAAATATTATAACTATTAAGTAATTTGTGAACCGTCCCTGATCACGTTTGGGGATAATTTATATATTTTTTTTTATCCAAGATATTTTACCTATTTTGCTTTTATAGGTACCTTACATATTTTGCATTGTTGTATAGTTTGATTAAAATTTCTTATATACACTGATCCCACAAGTTCCTGATAATTTTACTCAATTTCCTTTTGTAAGTAACTTTTCTATTAAATTACATATTAGATATTATTTGCGGCTATTATTTGGTGTGGCGTGAATGCTCCTTGATCTTTTTTTTTTGTATGTTTACTTGCAATAATTGGTTATCCTGATATAATAAATTATGGTATTTCTGAAGTTTCGTGGTTTTAGAGAAATATTGTCCAAGTTAACTTAATATACAGTCAGTTTAAAATTACGTGGCGCCAATACTATTTTTTACTTAACGACATTCCTAAGTATAGCTGTGGCACTGACAGGTATATTAGCTTTCAATTTATTGCAAGGATAATTTTATAAAACCGGGATTTTATGTAACGATTGCCAAAACCCGAACCTGGTATAAAAGTAAAGTTACCAAACGACCCTGAGATCATAATTTGGCAGAAATTCGTAACAAATTCTACATCACATTATCCAAAAATTTACAGGGTGTTCCATTAAAAAAATTGAGAAAATTCAGTTCAAATAGTTGTAAATTTAAAAATAATTTTTGGCCACCTTGTACACTTTCAGGAAGTGAAAATGGCTGAGTATCATCACACAGATGTCTCATATCTGATACTAATATATTTTTCCTTAAAATCGATAATTGAAACTGTAGTGATTTTTTTAATATACACGTGTAAATGGCATAATTTCAACAAAAAAAAAATCATTACATCCAAGTGGTTGGGAGAGAGTTAATAATAATACAGAAGTGGAAGGAGGCCACATAGAGGTTTCAAAAATTTTTCTGATATACATGGCATTCCGTTTAAAAACGTGTTAGTTGACCCTGTAGAATCGTCTTGGCTCACCCTGTATATTCGAAAATAATTTCTGGTTATAGACTTTTTTGTCTAGTTTAATTATGTTTTTAAATCAAGTTTCTAGCTATCAAAGAAATCGACATATCGAGGTCAGACACCCTATTACCCCACCCTGTATAATAATTTCTTAGAATATTTTCTCAATTCATTTGCAATAACGCAAGCACTAATATATTTATTAACTTTCCTAAAAATTTTGTCGCCAAAACTTTATTTTCACATTTGCTTGGTAGATTTTCAATAATGGCATTTAATTCTCTACAGTATTCATTTAAATTTTATAATATAATTATAATTTTATTCTTGATGTTTTTCCACAAAAGTGACAACGAGTCATTAATGGCTTTTAAGAAAATTTAACTTTTTCCCCTAAAAAGAGGGATGGGGAGGAACACACAGGATTTGCTCGGGATGTTTCTTTCTTGATATTTAATTTGACATAAAATAACATCTACCTATGTACAGAAAACTATTCAAGGTAAACTTTCTTTATTTTCTTTTCTATTTCTAGTAGTCTAATATTATCCCATATCGGAACGGATTCAGAATTAAAACAAAAATCATAAATTTCAAAAGCTCTGAAAAAAATTGATACAGCTTCCAATTTTATTTAAACAACTAATGAAATTTGCAATGTTATTTTGTGCAGAACTAATTTTGTACCTACAATAAATATTAGGCACAACTTAAAAAATTGTGGCAAATGAGATTAAAATTAATTCAAATTAGCGTTTATCATATTATCTATCAGTGCTGAAATATTGGGAAAGGCGCATTATAGGCCGGGTCCGGAACACTTTTAGTCAGTGCTGGGGATAACGAGCGTTTGGCACGAACCAGCCAGTGAACAATGCCCAACATAATTAAACTCCATACTACATGAAATATGTGATTTCTGAGCGTTCAACTGGCATATGCTGGCTGGGGTAAAAATGAAATTTTAGGAATGTGATCGTTCTCGGCATGAAATTGGATGCTTTTACGTTACAAAACTCACCAAATGAAAAACTTCCAACGCGTATTGTTACTATTTTCGGTTCTTTCTCCTAAAACAGTGCAAATAAATGGACTTCTGAATCGATTGAGGAGTAATAACGGAAATGAGGAAAGAGAAAAGAGAAAATTTATAATGAAATTTCATTAAAAATATTGAATACAAAAATTGATAATTATTTCAAACTGGACAGATTTACAAAATTAATAGTAGTAACTTTAACCGTTTTTTGAAAAAATTTGGAACATGCATTTCTAGAAGCATATACCGCAAATTTATTTTAAGAATGGTATTCATTATGTACACTTGATTTAAAAAAAAACTGGTACAACTCTTGTAATCGAAAATCTTAATAGTTTAGTTATGTGCATATGTCTGTAAATAGGGCTGGCCAGGCATGTCGAGAGGGGGGTGGAGAAGAGGTGATTTACCCCGGACCTGGGTTTTTTGGAGGAGATCGGTTTTCTTTGTGTTTTTAAACTTATTAAACCTTTCTCTTTTATTTTATTCAAATGGAATTTTAAAAAATAATTAGAAAATAACTTTTTCAAAACATCTTCAAGCCTGCCATATTATTGTTTAAAAAAATTATATTTGTTACTGATAATTCTACTAATGGTTGTAATTAAAATACTAACTGAATAATGATAATTCTATTTTTAAAATAAGAACACAAAAAATACCACTTGAGATTAAAAAAAATGTAAACAATGCAAACTGAACATAAAAATACAATAAAAAAATAAAATAAATGAACTTCAATTACGTAATACAGAATTAACTAATATTTTGTCATTGCTCCATTAGCGTCTAAAACTGCCTGAAGTCTTACAGGCATGGACAAAATCAGATTTCTTGCAAGGTCGACTACTTGCGACAAGTTCTCCCAAGCGTCTTCAATTATCCCTTCCAATTCTTGGGCATTATTTGGATGGTTATTTAATTTTCTTATATGTTTCACCATTAGTCCCCATACATTTTCAATTGGATTTAAATCCGGACTTTTAGATGGCCACGGTAACAACTCTATGTTTTTATTAAGAAACCATTGCCTTACACGATGGGCCGTATGTATGGAGCAGTTGTCTTGTTGGAAAATAAAATTATTTTCCGGAAACACCTCTATTACTGACGGCAACATAATATTGTCTAATATTTCAATATATTTAATGGAATTGAGATGACCACCACTGTTCCAACACACACCCATTTAGGCTCATCCAAGCCCAGACATTGACTGAAAACCTTCCTGATATTTGTGGATCGAAAGTATATTTTTCGTCGTATCTAGTGGAAGGAGGCCTATATACGCGAACATGTCCATCGTTACAGGATTTAAAAACCTTTTCGTCAGAAAAAACAACTTGTCCCCAGAAGTTTTCATCATTGATTATATAGTTGAGTGCAGAAATAATCTTACCCTGCTTCTTTTCTTCTGAAAGTTTGTATTTTTTTAGCCGCTGAAGAACTCTTCAAGTCGCTTTGTAGTTTTATTCTTCTGCAAGCAGTAGATACCGAAGCAGGGAAATTTGTCTCTGAAATTGCATTTACTGCAGTCTGAAAAGGGTTTTCTATTAGGTAATTTATAAGATTTTCATCTTCTTGATTATTGCTTTTTCTGGTCCTACCGGAACCAACTTTGGGATACCGTTTGGTTGGTTTCCCATTGTTTTTTAACACTCATTATCGTGGTTTTACTCACATTGTATTCAGCAGCAAGTCTTCTTATGGACCAACCATCTTCAATTTTAGAAACAATTCGAAATTTTTGAATATCTGTTAGATGTCGAACCATTTTTAATAATGACGCCACTGATTAACGTCAAAGTGACATTTGTAAGATTATTAATATCAATCAAAGAATGAATGATTTACATAGCTAAAAGAAAGTGTACCAGTTTTTATTGAAATCAAATGTACTACTTACTTTTGGAAATAAAGTTTTTTTAAAATACATTTTTATCATTTTATAGACATGTAATAAAATATTGACCTATTTTCTTAACAGGAAGAAACAATTTTCTAGCTGTTCCTTTACGTTTTTCCTCGATTATAAAATCGATTGCGAATGTTTTAGCTGTTAGTATAATATGTCCAAGCTCTTTTCCAATAATTTTTATATTTATTCCACACAGAAATACTTTTTAGTTAGTTAATTTTTTTTATATATTACTTCTGAAAATTATTTAAAACATTTCATCGATGTGTCATGGATTTGAAAATAATTTGAGAAAAACTATATAAAAAAGGTAGTTTTACCTGTAATTTTACCCAATAAATGAGATAATTGTCTTCGTCTTTGTTTATCGGTCTTAAGAATCTTTATTCACAGGTTTTTGGATACTTTATGCAATTATATTATTTTCTTTATTAAAAGTCTATAAATAATCGGATTATCCCCATATTGCATCCCTAGGCAAAAGTGTTCTGTTTCCTTCAAGTCCCAATCCTCCATAAGAAATAAATGAAAATACATATGACATTTCTCGCACCTATATTAAAAAGAACGTATTTTAACTCTGAACACAAATATAAATCACAAAATAAAAAAAACAGAAGCTAAACCGTGTATCGCTTGCTAACTCTTATTATATCATTAAAATCAAGACCATTGGTCATTTCACTATTTATAGACAGAACTGCCAAATTAAGTCCTTCGTGAATTTCGTAAATGTGGTTTCGTTCTCTTTAAAGTTGAAAACGAACTCTCCCCATTTGCGTTTGTTATCGGCAAGGTTAAATATATTCTTGATGCAATATCTAAATTAGGAAACATTGTGATCACGTTTTTTTCTCTAATAAAAGTTTTGTTCCTCAATATGCTCAATAAAATATCTGAATTGGATGCACTCCCCAAAAAATGATTCATTCAAATCTTTGCAGTATATAGCTTGAGGATTTTTTGAATGTTTGTGTAAATCATCATCATCAAAGTTTTTTGAAGTATAACACGAGGTATCTGAATCATAGGCAAAAGAATTAAGTAAATAATTACTGTAGCGGCTACTATAGAAGCCCCGGCGATACACTAAAACTCAAAGCTGTGGCATTGCACATTTTTTATGTAGCATTTATCGGTAACAGCGTAACAATAATCACCAAACAGTTGCCCAGTACATGTTAGTCTATTGTATATGTCAATGAGTCACGTAAATAATTAAGCAATTATAATTGGTTATTTTTGTAATATGTATGAATTACTTAAACGCTCCTTTGAGTTTTGGCTCCCCTAGGCAATTGTCTAGTTTGTCGATCCGGCACAGAATATTGACATTATAAAATATATACAAAATCAGACAAATGGTGATCGCTAGTAACAACATTTAAAAAATTTTCCAATATGTTTTTGATCAAAGAAGAAATTCACCTTTACATCTAATAATAAACGATACAAGCAGGTGAAGCTAATATGTCTCCTCTCTCTCCTTTTTAGGATGTCTAAGTTAGGTGTATCACCCGCAAAATTATATTGACTAATTAGAATAATTCGGGTTGTTTTCTTTCTCTGTCTTATGACTAGTTAAATATATAATAGTTATAAACCACCTCTTCTGAAAGTTAACACCAGAAATAAATATTTAAAACTACCACCTCAGTAGTTTTGACTTATGGAATTCTTTCTTGGTAATCGCAGTTCATGCAAATACGACCGAGGAAATAAAATATAACATAAGTGAAGGCATTCAAAGGAAAATGTGCCATACAACAGCAAATACTTGAAGTATAAAAATTTGTTTGTCATAATTTATTTATTTCTAGAAAAAAAAAATAAAATAATTATTGGATATTACAAAAGCATTCTCTCAAACCTAACATGATATTAATAACAAATACCTATAGTATTTCATATTTTATACTTACTGTCATTCTAATTTGAATGTGCTAGTATAAAAATTTTAGGTATATAAACAATAAAAAAAGCAATATTTCCAATACATTTTATCATAGAAACTATTAAAACTACTACTCAATTTTATTAATTTATTTAATTTTAAAATGTATTTTTTTATTTTTTTTGAAATACATATGCCGGGATTATCTGAAACTGCTTCCCTACTATTGTTAGAATACACATAGTTTACTTACTCAAAATATGTCGGTATCTGGCGGTGGACTTTGTATACGAGTTGGAATAAAAGTGGTATTAAAAATTAAATTACACCATGAAATGTAATACAGCACACACCGTGCAGTACTAAATGTTGATGTAGGTAGCTGGAGCGAACTGCTGATAACAAGCATACAACAATGATGTCCATTGTGTCTTAAACTAAACATTACAGGTAATACAAGGATATTTAAAACATCTGGGTACTTGTTACGTATTATACAATTTATTTAATTTTTCCTTGGTTTATGCAACAGTAATACTGGTTTCATTCATATTTATTTTGATTACAGCCATTTTTACAAAGGCATTTCATTTTCTAACCGATACACATTTGATGGTTTAACGTTCCACCTGTAGTTAAAGACTGAATTTGGCAAAGTAATTATTTTTTAATTTCATACCCTCCATATTCTTTCCACCCCTGGCTTTCGCTTGCAGGGCACAATATGCATTGTGTCGAGCACTCATCCAAGTATCCATTGTCTTTACCCGTTACCGCTGCTGCTGCCATCTGCGAGCTGCAAACAGTACGGTCAGCACCCTTTGAAGAGGCCATTCAGGCTTTAATCTACGCTCGAGAACTACGTTTCCTTTTGCCCCCCCGGTTGTTGTATTATCGCATTACTCAGTTATTGTATTTGGCAATCGATGCATGAAAAACAATCGACTGAATAACATGCCAATAATGTTTCATTTAACAACAATTTTAGAATGTGTATCAGTGTTTGTCCTTTATCTTACTTCTTGAGTTTCTTTATTATAATACATTTCTAAATTGCTTCGTTTCTGCTGGCATGACAATGATATAATAGCTCTATTTCGGGGATATTATATAGGCAACAATTCTTGGGGCTTGGATATTTATTCAGTTTTATCATCCGTTGTTCGGCGAATTTCTGCAAATAGCAAACTAGATATTTTTTATTAAGTGTGAGTTGTTTCAATACGAATTATTAGTTAGCTCATTTTTTATTATTATATTAATTTAACACAGGATCAGTTTAAAATATCATAACCTACTATAGCAATCAAATGTATTGACAGTCCATTTTATGGCCGAATATCTCGAATATGGCTCCGTAAAAGATTTAAAAAACCGCTGCCAATTATTTGGAGATCAGAACTTCCTCACTGTAGTAAAACTCGACGTGTTTTTAGACGTTTCAAAAAAGTCACATTCTGACGGTTCAAAAGTCACGTTGGTGGAATGTCACTAATATTTTTTTTCGACCGATTTCGCTCATCAACGAAATCAATCTCTTCCTTGACCTCCAGAATGTGTGTACCAAATTTGAAAGTTTTATCTCAAAAAACTTGCTATCGCGAACACAGACACACAAACAGAAAATTTTTTCTGTCTGAAATTTTGTGTATCATCATAATTCATCGAGATTCATCCAGAAATGCAATAAAAATTTTAACGAATACATAACTTCCTCACATTGAGGGGCGAGGAAGTAAAAGTGCGAAACAATTTCTGTCTATAAACAGATATAAATATAGAGTATTAGAAATATTCTAAATAATAAAAATAACAATATTGTCTTTTACAATAAAAAAAACAGTTAGCACCATTACTTAACCAGATGAAAGATAAACTCCCTATAGATATAAAAAGTAACGTTGTTTATAATATTAATTGTGACTGCGGCCAGTGTTATATAGGGCAAACTAAACAGTGGTTGAAATCTAGAATAAAATCCCATACGTATGATGTAGCCAAAAAGGAAACCAATACAGCACGAGCGGCCCATACAACTAATTTTGATTTTAAAAATGTAATAGTTGTTGGAAATGATAGATATTAATTGTAACCAAAGTTGTGTTAATTTAAGAAGAGATATAGAGGGATTGAGTAATATTTATGGAAAACTATTAAGAAAGTTTTAAATAAAATGCAATTAATACAGTAAATTATAGGTTAATGTTGAAAACTCTTCTATACCTGTAGTGATTAAATATAGGTTTCTACCACAATACCAAAATATGTCATATCACTTGGTATATTTACTTGTAAGTATCATGTACAGTAGAGAAGAAGAAGTGTACCTACATAATTAATAGTTTTAGCAATTAAGTAAGGTTAAGTTGTTCTAACAGTCACGTTTTATATATTTTTATCTTTTTGACTATTTTTGGAATGTTTTACAATTTGTCTATGAGTGTGTTTTTAATTATACAAACTGTTAGTGAGTGTGATGCTATGTGTAAAAATATTTTTTACTAACAACATGGTGTGTTGTAATAATTATTGTATTATGAACTGTTAGATTGGTAAGTTATTTTATAGTTTCCTTTGTGATTGTTGAATTAAATTATGTATAACGTTGTAGATTCTGATGACTGGTATTACAGGAGAAACCGGTTAATCTAAGTAAAATGTTTTAATTTTTATTTTCCAAAATTACCCACAAAGCATATTTGTTATAACTAAAAATTACGTTTCAAAAATTCTATACATAGAGTGAAAATGAAGTTTACTGGATACGAATTCCCTTTAAAGGTGATTGCGTATTATCTACTAATTTGGAAATGGAACAAATAGAACAATTAAATTGACATATCTACAAATTTTGATCTGAAAACTTCTTCTGTAAAAAAAATTTTTGATATGTTTTTAGCTAAAAGATCTTAAAGAATACCCTATCGTTGCAGATGTAGCTCTACAACTTTTAATTCCATTTGTAAGTCAATGTTCATATGAAAGAGCATTTTCTTTATATACTATGTAAAAAGATATCGAAATAAATTAAATGCAGAACCCAATTTAAGGCTTTATCTGTATCAAATCGAGCTAAACTTTCAAAAACTTTATTTTCGAAAGCAAGCTCAAGGTTCTCCTTGATATTTTGTTAACTGTACTAAAAAGCTTATCCGTCTATGTGTAAATTATTATTTCATACAAATTTGTATTGCCTAGCAACAGTCCATGCGTACAGTTTTATTTAAAAAAATGTGTTTCATTTAAAAAAATGCAATCCACAAAAACTATGTTCGTATTTCCAAGAGATACGTGGGCACCAAAAGGTTGAAAACCGCTGGACTGTAGTGAATATGAACAGTGGACTCATGTAATTTCTCACCGTGATGGATATTTCATTAGAGGCGAGCTGAATTAACTTAGTTATGAATATATGAAATTATTTTGTAGATAAATTATGTGAACACTATATATTTTTTGTATCTTACCAATTATGGTGGTAGCCCTAGTTATTCCATTCCAGTTATTTGCGAACAACTTAATGAAAAATTTGGAGTAAACTATATTGACAGGACTAATCCTATTTCATGGCTGCCCATGGAAGTCTCCTGTTTTGAGTGTTTCGGATTTTTTTCCTGTGTGGGCGATTAAAAAAAAATATTTTATCAAAGGATAACCTAATGATCTGGAAATACTAAAAAAAATTGCATGAGATACTATATTAAATCAAATAGACTTTTATCACTATTTTATGACTGGTGGTACTCGAATAAATTAATAATAAATACTGAAAAAAACAAAATACATCATGTTTCATAAAAGAAGAAAAATAGAAGATATTACTCTCATTCTTAACAACAGTACACTAGAGAGAGTTTCTAATACCAAATTTTTAGGACTTTACATGGACGAAAATCTGACTTGGAATAATCACATAGATTACGTAATAACCAAGCTAAACTCAACTTATTATGCAATAAGAAATCTCCGACACATAGTGGACCGCAAATATCTATTAAACATCTACTACTCTCTGGCATATTCCCACATTAAGTATCTAATTATATACTGGGGACAAGCAACTGACATAAATAGAGTTTTCATTCTACAAAAAAGGATACTAAGATTAATATTTTCTCTTAATCTCTTAGACACATGTAGACCAATATTTAAGTATAACAATATATTAACTACTGCTAGTGTATTCATTTATGAATCGGCTTTATTTGTCAAAAACAATTTAGAAAAATTTTCACAAAACAATGCTATCCATAATCATAACACTCGTTCTTCAAACGACATACACTTAAAAAAATATAAAACTTGCAACGTCCAAAAAAAGCGCATTTCATTCCTGCAGTGATATATATAATCATCTGCCTAGAAATATAAATCAGATAGATAATTTTAACGGTTATAAAAAGGCATTACACTCCTTCCAAAAATTGTTTTTACAGCCTAAAAGAGTTTTATGATTATTAACATCTCATTCTAATTTCGATAAGTTTAAGGTAAAATGTACGTGAACATTTTACCTAGTAAATTATGTGTCATATGATATAATGCAATTATATGTGTGTAATTAAATTCATTGTTTCTATGTGTATACTGTTCACTACATGTATATTTAATTATGATATGTGATTTTATATGTGTATTTTATACTTTTACTTTCTATATTTTATTTTGTTATTTCATTTTATTATACTTGATTGCAAGGTATAATTCTGCCTGTATGTTCTATATGTATTTACTACTTTTAGTTAGCTTAATATTAAAATATTTTACCTTATTTGACGTTCATATCCTGTAAGGCATACATGAATAAATATTATTATTATTATTATTATTATTATTATAAATTCAGTTTCAGTTGAAGCAATGAGTTAATTTCAAAAAATGCATCGAGAAGTTTGTAGTTAAAGATAGGGCTTGGGTTTGATTGATTAAATAAAGCTGCTCGCTGAGGAAAATTTGTTTAAATTCAGCAAATTAAATTTTTTAAGTGCAATAAAATATTGCTAACAAGTGATTAAAAAAAATTAAATCGCCGGCAGTATCTGTATTGGATTCAACAGGGTAACTTGTATTATTCAAACTGTGTTCTTGGATTTCTTTTGCATGGAAAATGAGACGGGTGTATCTAAACGACTGCACTCAAATTCTGAATGTATATAATGATAGCAATGACAGATAGTTTATTGTTATCATTAGTGATACCAGCAGTAGTAGCTTTAACCTTGAACGAATTCCGGGCCATGGGCGGCGTCTAATCGCGTATATTATAGATATTCAAAAATAATCAATTATATTAAAAAACCATTAATATGTCTAGTGATGTGAGTTCGGATCACGGTCATGTCACGGTCATAAAGAAAATGACTATCATGTTATTTTGCACTGTGACGACAGCATGCCAAAATTGTCAACTGTGTCAAATATTAATATAACGACGTCATTTTCATTATGACAGATAAAACAAGCCAATTTCTTATTTTATCGAATATGTGAGTAGAAGAAGCAGATTAATTACTGAATTTTTAGTTGAAATTTTAAAATGCTTTGTTTATTTGATTATGTAGCTCATACAGGGATTATTTATTAAGAGCATTACCATATACAAACTTCAGCTCAGTTGTATTTTAAAGCTGCGTTTTCACTAGATATCCAACTTAAATCTATAAAATACTGTTAAAATTTTTTTGTCAGTAATATCGAAAAATGAAGATATATGATTCATCCTAAATACCACACAGATTTAATATATAATCATATAGGCAATCAATACTGATACGTATTTTCTCATTAATAGGCGTGTCATAAAATGACACCAAATAAAATGTTCCTATTTCTTACTAATGAAGAAAATAGGCATCAGTATTGCCAGTAATATTATATGTTAAATCCATATGGTATATAAGATGAATCATGTCGTTTCTCATTTTTCGTTCTCATCGATTGAAAAATTTTAATAGCGATTTAAAGTTTTCTGTTGGTTACCCTTGCGACGAAGGCATGCTAACGCTGCCTTAAGGAGTAATAACTCCTTAGAATTTATACTTCAAAAATTATTTATTTTTTTAAAGATATCAAGATATTGTTTTATTTATAATAGTTTTTACACAATTTGGAGTTAGTAATACAATAATATTTTGTTATATTTTATTTCTGTATAATAACCGTTATTTTACATCACTAAACATGTCGATTTAAAAAAAAAAAACTTGTTTAGTTATTTAGGTAAATTATTTTAACGTAAAATGAGGTTATGGTAGAAAAAGGTCAAAATCATCAAAGTAGGCGGATCTTAAAGTGTTGTATATAAGTATAACATATTAATCTTTTTACAGAAAACGTACATTACATAACAAAAAAGTAATTTTTGCTTAACTACCATGGTCTACGTGATTAAAAATAAAACAAAAGTACACCAAAAATTTTTTTTCAGATAACCAGGGATAAACCCTCAAATTACAAAAAAAATCTAAAATTTGGGGTCCATATCACCTATTGTGAAATCAATCGGGGGGACACACTGTATATGTATAGTTTTTTGTTCTGATGTTATATTTTATTATAAGTTATTTATTTTTATGTTTTATGTTTTCATTCTTCGTTGTGATATAGGTTTTTTTAATAACCAGTCATTGTTCTGTTTTGTGTAGTAATTATTTTTATAATTTTTTTTTTATATTCTTAACTGTTTTAACAGTGTTTTTGTTGAGTTTTATTTAGTTCTTTTTTCAGTTTATGGCAATTTTTAGTTACTTCATATATTTTCATGAGGTAATAATTCTTTTAATCAGTGCTTACTTAGATATGATGACACATATATTTATATTTTAAGTGATTCGCCTTTTTCTTATTTATTCACCTGCTTCCTATACGCGACACCTCTGGCAGAACAAGTTAAACCGCGGCAACTCGTAAGCTGGACTGTTTACGATCTGTCTGCCAATCAGACTAGCGAATGGCCGCCATTTAATACCCTACCACATTTTTAATATGTTAGGCCTGCGGTTCACTAGTAAACAGTGAAGCAAACACTGATTTTACAATACAAACTGACTGCGGCTACACTGAATAGTGTACGGACTTGCCCATTCATAAATACGTTTCGCAAGGTAAAAGTTACTACTGCCATTAACTTTACTTATATTAAGTTTGAAAAAATAGTTATGCAAAACTCAAATAATTAATTAATTATAAACATAAAAATATTACATTTTTCTGTTGATGAGCGAGAGCACATTCAAAATGTGTAAAAATAGACGAATTGTTCCATTTCTTTACCCCTCTTGCATAATTATTAAGGAAACCTAAGATCGTGACCTGGAATGAGAAGGAACCTTTGATGTGAAGATAACTGACGTAGTTTTCTACGAAACACCAAAACACTATATATTGCACTCGACGAGCGTTTCGCTAACTAAGTTGGCATCATCTGGAGATGGTTAAAACTGTTTTAATCTTACACAGATGATGCTATCTTGGTTGGCAAAACGCATGTCGAGTGCAGTATATAGTGTTTTGGTTTTCATGGAAAACTACGTCAGTGTTTGCCAATATCATGACTTTAACAGAATCTAATAAAAATCTCATTAAAAGATGTTTTCGATTTGTTATTTGTATATCGAATGGTTTTGCGAGATGCTGAGTTTTGAAATCGTACAATCCATAATACCATATAATATAATATTTGCAAATATACTTAATAATGTTATTTAAATAAAAGTAAATTCATATAATCTGATATTCTGTTACTGAGATACGTATAAGCCTCACACATATGTATGTGTTCACTATACCTAGATGTTCTCTCAATAAAGACAGCCTCTAATTTGTATCATCCTAATGTGTCGGAATAAAGTTTAATGAGAACCATTATATGGCGCAGGTACGATGAAAACCCTTTTAGTCAAAACATGTTCGATGTGGGTATGTATTTAAATACGGCACTCAGGTGAGATAATGTGAAATGAAATTTAACAAATTAACGTACTAGGGGAAGTGTATGCTAGAAGTACTTAACACCTCGCTTAAGACACTACTTTTTTAAGAAGTTGTATTGAGATGTGCAAATACTATGGAAATGTCATTGCAAGTATGGGAAATTAAATAAACTGTATTCTAATATTTTCTTCCAATATCAAATAATTTTGTTGTCTACAAAACTTAAGAACTTCCTCGGATGAAGTTACATAATAGAAAAAAAATTGCTTTTAATTTATTTTTAGAATATTACTGTTGAAGTATTTAATTTATTTAAAAAAAAATAAGACGATGTTAATCTTAATATTGAAACACCACTAAACACTATAGTTTCCCACATAGCATTTAATATCCTTTGTATATTCAAAAGAGATACGTGGAGTGAAAATAACGTTCTGTATTTGGCATGTACAACTATACAATATACATGCAGTATACATAATTAACATACTATTGTGGATATCCGTATGATGTTCTTAAAACGTGCAGTTGCTCTGTATAGGATACATACATTATGTCATGTTGTAAAGACACCACTCATTGTATTACTACGATTAGTCTCTCTCACAGAAAATCCCAGTGCCACGGCCGGGATTCGAACCCGGGACTTTTGGTTGAGAGTAAGTGTCCTTGCCTCTCGACCATCAGTCATCATTGAATAGATATTTAAGTACTGTCACTTTTTTTATTTGTTTAACATAGTAGACAAGGAGCATTTTTTATAAAATATGTGAAAGTATGAGATACGAAAATTTATGGAATAACAAAATTTTATCGCTACTGCCTCATGCGTTCGTTCACGATAATAATGTTATTAGTTTACAATAGGTATTTTATTGATTTCACTGTGTTCCTTGCCCTACAGTAACCATTTTCGAGTTATCGTAAATTATTAGATCATCTGATAGTCGACCCAAAAGTATATCATCTAGCTTATGTAGCAGGTCGAGTTGGATATGATGTAGCTAAGTATAGGGTGCGTGCTTGCCACGCGGCCGATCGAGGTTGATATCCAACTCTCAGCTCAATTTTTTGTGGTTTCTTTCACTTTTAGGTATATATTATCTATCTTTATTCTTTTTATCATAATCAAAGAGAAAAAAGCACTATCTTTATCATAGTCATATTAATGTCGCACTCTCGTGCAGGAGGAATAATGCAGCGATCTAGACGTAGACGCTAGTCTACTGTATACATCACTGTATGTCTATTTTCATCTTGTAGTTATTATACAAAATTAATGAGGTGCCAATTTTAAATTACATATTATATTAGTAATCATTAAAAGCAAAGTTTTTAATTGTTGAATACATTATGGCGGGACGAGATCATTCAAATTAAAATTAGGAATAAAATCTTGCACTGTTTTTAAATAATATAGTGCCCCAACAAGTAAATTATGACATTAAAATAAATTGAAGTAGTTGCGGTGTGTTTGGGAAAAATCAGATTTGTTTGTATTTTTCTAATTATATGAGAACTTTGTTTTAATATTGCAGTTTTTGATACAAATTTATAACGTATGTAACAAACAATTTAATAAGGCGATAGACCGATATATCAAGAATATTTCAAACCCTCAGTGCTTTTTTTGTTTAGTGGGAAACCTACGTACATAGGAAGTACTGTAGGTATAGGGATAATTATCTTCTAATTAGGACCACATGATGTGAAATTTATGTCCACCTGTACATACTTGGCACTTGATCGGGAGGTACATATGCAAGACAGTTGTATGTCGTATTTCCCGATAATATGACATACGTGAATAAATTTTGAACATACATCAAATGTGAAATTTATGTCCACCTGTACATACTTGGCACTTGATCGGGAGGTACATATGCAAGACAGTTGTATGTCGTATTTCCCGATAATATGACATACGTGAATAAATTTTGAACATACATCAAATATCCATATGTACCTAATGAATATGTATAGTAGTACATGTATGGTATATGAAAATGCTATGTGGGTTATAGTCAATACAACCATGGTAACTTTCTACGTTTGTGGGGATACATATTTTAGTTACAACCAGCATACACCCAATCATTTTCTCAGTATACTGTAATTAATTTCTACTTCTGAAAAAAATTCTTAGGAATCGAACCAGGGATCCAGGCTGGGAGGAAAGTGTGCTTACTACTCGACCACGGTCAATATGACAGATAAATAGGAAAGAAAAATGTTAAATCCCCTTTTGTTTCTTGCACAGAAATCGAAATTGCAGTTTTTTTACGCTAACCATTGTGTTGCATATTACAACTTTATTTTCTTAAATGAAATCACAATTTATTAAGGTGGATTTGGTTTTGCGTGTTTTTTAAATAAACTTCATTCAAGGCAATTCTTTTCTTGCACATTTTCCTATGCAGAGAGGTATGCCAGTACAGAAATTAGATAATGATTATCTAGTATTTTTCAATCGGCCTCAAGAACAGCAGTGCGGCAGTCACCTCAGATGACTCGGGTTCAAAACCGTCGCTCCCATATGCGGAGTTGCTAGGTAGGCAACGGACTGTGTCTGTCAAGGGACATATATCCTGTTTTTTTTAAACTGTTAAATAAATGTTTTGGAATTTGAATTTGGGTTCAAAATCGCGGCGGACCAAATCAATGAAGTGCAGCGAAAAAGTGACTCTGCTTGCATTACCATATGTCGAAAAGGTAAACAGTTTCTTTACGGTTTTGTGCTTAAATTATAGTCGAGAAATGACGCCAAAAAAATCGTCAAAACTTCGGAACCCACATAAATTGAACCAATTTCAATGAAACTTTTTTTAAACATTTCTTATACTATATTATTCGAAATCAGAAGCATTCCGGCGATCAGATTAAATTTTCGGAACCCTAATTTTAAAAATTTTGAAAGTTTTTTTTTTGAATTTCGTATAAAGATTTCATATATTGAGTCCGATTTTTGACGAAAATAATTACCTAGCGGGTTTTTGGGACCGCTGATTATGAATACGTTGTCAAATTAAGGATTTTCGGAGAATTTTGCTGAGGAAAAACTAGCTGTAGAATGGAAAACGTATTTCAAATAATTAGAAAAATTTAGTAACGAGGTCGCATCCACCATAGCAACCATCGAGGTCCGTAAACGGACCTCGAGCAACCATCTTGAAACACTATCAATACAACTTGTAAACACATACTTTTTTTTTTTTTTTTAAATATATGAAAGAAATTTGCTTTTTAATGTTTCAAAATATTTTATTAGAAACTCTACACGTGTTTCTGCTTTTTATACCCTTGACAAGAGTACAGGGAATACAAGAGTACAGGAATAAGAGTAAGGAATAAGAGTACAGGAATACAGGGAATAAGGAATAATGAATAAAGAATAAGGAGTAAGGAATAAGGAGTAAGGAATAAGGAGTAAGGAATAAGGAGTAAGGAATAAGGAGTAAGGAATAAGGAGTAAGGAATAAGGAATAAGAGTACAGGAATACAGGGAATATTCCCTGTACTCTTGACAAAGGACTAAAAAGCCGAAACACGTGTAGAGTTTCTAACAAAATATTTTTGAAACATTAAAAAGCAAATTTCTTTCATATATTTAAAATATTTTTACAAGGAGCCAACCGCAGAATCAGTTCAGTGTACTTACACTTTGTTAAAACAATAAAATATCAACTTTCAAACCATAACAAACTTTCTTTACTCCTTGATGTGTAATCTTATGGCAAAAGTGTCTGCAGCGCCTCAATTATCACACAAGTAAACTAAACTTTTTACTTTCTTGCATGGTATAGTAGAATAAAACACAGTTCTAAGGTACACAATGTCCCAAGGTACAAGGCTCTCCCCTTGCGTTAATTATACGAAAGCTGAAAATGCTGCATGGCCCGAAGCAAACGCTGAGTGACGTATCCCATCGTCACGATTGACGTGTGCATTGCCGTTAATACGACGGTGCTATTTGACCTCTAACTATCACAGATACTTCGCAGTATGAAATAATAATAATAATAAATTTGACGCCACAACCCATACTCAGCCCTGTAGGTCCATTAGTTCGCATCCTAAGGTGACTTACATATAACGGCGTGATGCAGGCATTTAACCCCAATAAGTAACATGGGATCCTGCACAGTTTGAGGATGGCTACAAGTTTCAATGGGAAGGGAATGGTCCCAGCAACGCATGTGCCAAACGGTTTGCTTACTTCTAAAAATGCAATGTGCGTATGAATTTAATTCCTTAACGTCTGGACTATATTCTTAATGGTGATCTAGGGTGTAATCTCTATAGCACTGATATTTAATAATTTTTAAAAAACATAAAAAGGAATCATCTCCAGATGATGCCAACTTGGTTGACGAAATGCGCGTCGAGTGCAGTGTATAGTGTTTTGGTGTTTCGAGGAAAACATCATCAGTGTTATCTTCCCATCAAAGGTTCCAATCCACTCTTGGAAGATACATCCTTACTGCTGTAGCTTGGTAAAGTAAAAGGGATCGGTAAGGATTACCGAGCTCTAATGATATTGTTGACTAAAATACGGTATGTACCTAATTAAGCACTCTAGACAACAGCGTATGACATTTGTCCGTTGAATTTTATGAATTTTATTAATATTAATAAGAATTGAAGTTAAAAATTATTTTGAGAGTAACAGAAACGGTTGCAGAAAAACATATTGCACGCAAAACACCCAGAAAGTGTCTTTACTAGGTTCGCCACGCAGTGGCTTCCAGGAATCACTTTCCAGTCTTTCTACAATATTTTTATAGTCACATCTCAAAAATTGCACAACAAATTAAAAACAAAATATATTTTAAATTTTATCTAAAAACAAATCTTGTGTCGTGTTAGTAAATCTAAACTATAATTTTATTTAATCTATGCCATCCTATTGCGAAAGAACTAGTTAGAACGTAGTAATTAGCCAGCCCGTAAAGGGAAACATTAATCGGTTTAAAAACGAACATTCCCTAGATTTTTATTTAACTTTTAATTGTAGTTGTAAATGTTAGATGTACATTTTCAAAAACCTCTCAAAATTTAAGTCTGTCACTGGAAGGTCTATTTTCGATAATGGTTTATGAAATATCTGACACGTGCCAGGAGTCAAGAGGAAGGTGTAACTGAACCATCCATGGGATTTTTGGGAGTCAATTTTTCACCAGTTTAAAACTCAGTAAACCTAAAAAAAATCTTGACTTTCAATTTGAATTTCACCTTCGTAAAAAAACACAACTGTAATTTACTAACTCAAGAACCAAAAAGATGTAAAAAAATATTCTTCATAGGAAATTTGATCAATAATTCCTTAATTTTTTTGGAACGGCTTACGATTCTAGGGAAAAATGCACTAATACGCACATAATCAGAAATAACTAGCTAGGAATACTTTATACTCTACTGTTGGTAGAATTCATTTTCCATTTTTCTTCCCTAAGATCGTAAGCTGTTATATATAATAAATTTTTCAAAAGCGTACAGTGTATTTATGTAAATATCTATTTTTAAATGCTATACTGTGCTAATAAATCATTTACTTTAACAGAATTCTGTCTAAAACGTTTCAAGAGATTAATAGAGATAAGCTCCGTGTACTAGAATATTTCCACTAGGAACTGTTTGTGTACAAAGGACTATTTAAATGTTTACCCTGTTCATGTTTACTGTACACTTGCAGATGCAATATTAATTTTTTTTACATTTAAAACAGTAAATTAGACAACTCCTTTTACCAATGCATCTCTCATTTAAAATATGTTTTAAAATATATCTACTTAAATTATATTAAAACGTTTTAAATCTTAAGTGTTAAATTAAAATTATAAGACGAACGTCATTTTATGAAGGAAATAATTTATACATAAGAGTTTAAGCTATGATTAAAATTAGTGTAATTTAAAAAAAAATATTCATAATATACGCATATAATCAGGGGCGTGCGGTGAGTTTTGATACAGGGGAAGCAGTTTGTGATATAGAGTGATGGGTAGCGCGAGGCCCCGAGCGAAGCAAGGCAAAAATTATTTTAAGAAAAGGGACGTGGCTTCCGTATACTCATTTTAAAACAAATGTCGAAAGCTGCAAAGTTATCATATCTAGAAAAAAGTACACTTGTAGGACCGCCACTCCTCAATAAACATAAAACATAAAAACACCACAAAAATTAGACAACCCGCGATTCCAAAGCCGAAGCTGCACGGGCGAGGGTTACACTTATGAAAAAAACGCAGACACACAACCATATCCACCGACATTGCCAGCACCGGTGGCGAGGATTGAACCCGCAGCGAAATAGAGAGTTTGTTATGTAGTTAACATGCACATACCTACCTATTTACAATGTAGTTTAATCCGCCTCTCCTTTTTTGCGATGTCGGAAATAACTTCGTCGTAAAAGTTTGAATTTTTGGACATCTTCACAAAGTCACTTTCTATTGTTAACAGGGACAATTTTGAAAGCCGCTCTTCACTGGTTAAATTTCTTGAAAAAGTTTTTATTCTCGTGTCCGTTTGATGATTTTGAAAAAAAAGGCAGCCATTCCACTAATACTTGAAAAAAAACACTTTGCACTCTTTAAGAGCAGATTGAGCTAGAACTAAATTTAATTGATGCGCAAAACAATGTACAAATATTGTATTCTGAAAAGTCTCTTTTACTTTGGCCTGCAGGCCCCCCAATTCACCAGCCATTACAGCGGCCCCATCATAACTTTGGGCGATAAGTTTGGCACCACACTGTAGATCATCGACTATCTGACAAACTATAGTATATAAAGCTGCGGCCGTTCATGGCGTTGCTACGTCTAAAAATCCTAAAAAGCGCTCTTGGAATTTCCCATTTGGATTTATGTAGCGTACTACGATTGACAACTGACTAATATTCGTAATATCGGTTGTTTCATCTAACATAACTGCAACAAAAGGAGCTTTTTTATTTCTTGCTTGATCTTTTCTAAAACAATATTGCTTATCGACTGAATCAAATCATTTTGAATATGATTTGATGTACCGCGAAAATGTCGTGGAGTGTTCCAGATGGTTACTTAAAATTGTATCGTATTTTGCTAATAAATCAAGTAAATTGATAAAATTGCCCCTATTAGCAACGCTTCGAGATTCAGTATGACCTCTAAAACTAAGTTCATTTTCGCCGAGAAAACAAACAATATCAATAAGTCCTTTTAACACTTTCTTTCAACTGCTGATCTAATGAATGCTCAATTCGTGATTTTCCAAATGTTTATTCTTTTAGCACCGCTCCCAAATGAGTTTCACACTTACCATGCCTTTTTGTCACTTTGTGAATGTTGTTTAAATCTGAAAAGCCATTTTTATTCCAAACACCTTTTTCATTTGTGAACAGTACACATGGCCAACAAAACAATTTACACAAATTTTCACAACCCCTTAACCACTGATTAGCACTGTACACTTCAATATTAAAGTACCTATAGCATGATTTAACTTTCATTTTTAAGAATTTTAAATCAGGTGTTGGTTTCCCATTTCTAATAATATCCAGTTTATCTTGAAACGAATATGTTGAAAATCCCCTTTTCAACAAATTGCACACCACACAAACGCAAATAATATTTTCCACAGTGCTAGAACCAGCTTCCAAATTTAATAAGTAATTCTAAATCTGCGTACACGCGCACTAATATTCAACGTTTTAAAAATCACTTGTCGCCGCACCACAGGTTTAGAAACACCAAAAAAGTTTTTACAAATATAGCACAAAAGCTGAGAATAATACTAGGAAGATTAATATTAAGTATAATATTAAAATCGATATTAAAATCGAGATTAAAATCTATAAAATAAAACGTATTACGATGCTATACAGCTCAGATATCAAGATTATGAAGTGGGATGGGATGCATTTCAATAAGTTACCTACTTACCAGAGACAGTTGTCTCTGCTTACATATATCGAAGTTGCGCGAGTTCGTGTTGGATCGATTAATCGAGTGCGTCATCGTTACGGTTTTAGCGTGCAACATTATATCAGCTGCTGAAAAGCAGGGCCGTATCTATTGAAATTGGGTAAAAGTAAATTTTAATGATTAATATATGTGATAAATAATAATTAGGTTCTATTTATGTGTTTTTTTTAATAATCCCAGGGAAGCACTGCTTCCTTTGCTTCCATGGACCGACCGCCACTGCATATAATTCATATAAAACATATATTATCATTCTAAATAAATTACATTATACAAACTACTCAAAAATTTAAGTGAACCACTATTAAGATTTAGACAATTTGAAGCATTAATAAATCATACAATACTAATTCGATTTTAGTGTACTTATATTGTATAGCAAATATCAATGGGTTCCAGACAAATTAATTCAGATTTGTTTAAATTACGAAACATGTGATACACAGCACAGGGAGTCGAACAAAAGTACCACCGGTATAATTTTTTTACTTCCATATCCAAAAACTTGAGACAAGTTTTAAAGAAAAATTCGAAGAACAGCGCAACAAAATGGGCAAACTGGAAAAAGAAATAAAAAAATATGAAATCCGAAATGGAAGATATGACACGCGAAAGAAAATATGGAGCAGACTCGCAGGAGAAATAATTTGAGAGTTTTGGAATTAGAGAAAATGAAGGAGAAAAAATTTGTAAAATAACTTGTGTCATTAAAGAAAAACTCATTGTAATCATTAAACCAGAAGATATGGAATGATATAGAGTGAGAAATAAGAGATAACAAAACCAGGCCTATTCTTATTAAATTTATAAATGGAGTTTATTATCGAAAAAAGATGTTAATGGAACAAAAATTACTATAAAGGAAGACCTCACAAACGAACAAGTGAAAATAATAAAAGCGGCCGTAGAAGAATTTGGCCCAAAAAATGTTTGGACGAAAACGGGAAAATTTATATTTTTCATAATAATCGAAAACGATATTAAAAATATGGTAAGCTTATGTCCCTACTTTAGTAGGTAATATTTTGATAAATAGGGAACATTTTGTAAGTTTTAATTTAGTTTCTACTTTATATCACGAGAAAACAAGTATTCTTAAAATATAATAATTAACAATTTATATAGAAAAAAGTTTAATTTCTTGTTAAAAAAAAAGGCAACACTCCTAGCTATGATTGTTAGCCTCGAATCGATTTTTTTTAATGCTATTCTTTCCTCTTTTTTACTAGATTACTATTTTTATTCTTGTCCTTTTTTTCTTTTTAAAAACTAATAGTAGTAAATAATTTTAAAATAAAATAGTGGCAAGTTAACTGGTTAATCGGATAACCGGTAATTTGAGGAATCGAATATTCGAAAAACCAGTTATCCGGAAAACCGGTTTTTCGGAAAACCGGTTTTTCAAATAACCGGTTATTCAAATAATCGACAATTCAAATAATCAACTAATATACGTTTCTTTTATTTCAAATATTGTTGAAATCTGAAACTACAGGCGGGCAAGTGGCCATCGACGCCTGTTTAGTTTAGAATTTATATAAAACCTGACATATTTTGTATTTTGTCATTTTTGTCGTAGTTTCCGAATATTAACTAAACACAATAATACTGTCCAGCCGGCGAAAGTAGGCACGCGCGGCAAGGGAAGGTATTGCCAATAACTGATAAATGCCAGCTTTCTGCGAAACCATATACTAGGAACATCGAATCTCTCCCAATGAGTAGGTGCGGATGCAAACGATCGCAAAAATTTGTCATGCACTAATTCATTTATTTCATTTACATTTAATTATGAATGGAATGCAGAAATCAAATTCTTTCCATGGGTATTCTTTCCCCGACCAGACAGTACACAACCACAACACTAAAAAGTCTAGTTAGACTTTCGTTATGACATGACTCATGCTTGGCATGCACCGTGTGCGTGGCTCTAAATAAAAGCAGGAAAAACAATCCTTTGCATTCTTTTCTTTGCAGTTTTTATTTTCAACTTTAACGTCTCGTTTCTTATTATGCAATATTTTATAGAATTAGAGATCGGGAGGTACCAGAATGCTTTAAGAAGGCGAAAAGAAACAGTATAGGATGCCACAAATAAATAACTATAGACAATATACTTTTACTGTTGTGATCGGTAGTTAAATATACATGTGTGTGTGTGTTGGTGTTATATTCACCAATACTTTTAGCCCTCTTTGTATTAATTTTGGATATTGCTGACCTCACCAAAATAACTAGTACATAGTAGTTTTATAAAATTGTTGTATCGAGTTTTTTTTATACTAGTACCTACTGATCTACTGAAATGAAAATATTAAATTTATTAGTCTTCTAACATCTAAATCTGTTCTCTTGTTAATCTATTTTATTATTAATCGGTTTTTCAGGTATCCGATTAACCGGTTTTCGGATAACCGATTAATTGATATTCGGATAACTGATTAATCGGTTTTGAACTATATTTGGATGCCCGGTTTTATCTGAAACCGGTGTTTGAAGAAACCGATTAACCGGTTTACTTATTCCGGTTTTTGCCAACACTAGTATTTACCACATAAATATTGGATCAATTCAGAAAAACTTTGAGGAAATTCTAATACTTTTACAAGATATGTGATATGATGTCATAGTTTTAACTGAGAGTTGGCAAATTCAATCTATATCAAATTTTCAAATTATACAGCTCACTACAATAAAGCTTATTTTAATGAAATGAAATGGTTTTTTATGTACATAATTCAGTAATATTAGATAATGCAGAACACTTAAAAATTAACGAAGTCACGTTTGGCAAATTTAATTTACAAAAATCTAACAGAAGTTATAATATTTCAGCTATATATCGTCCCCCCCTCAACTGATGTAAATTTATTTATTGACGATTTAAACAGTTTATTAACATCTTGTGACGCAACGACAAAATGGTATTCGTATAATGAGTCATCTTGGCACCCTTCAGTACAGCAGCGGTACTTTGAACATTTTATTTCGGTATGGTCTCGAACGCCAGTTCCTGTTTTAAAGTGTAGGAACACCACTTTATTCTATCAGCGGTATGATAGAAGCTAGGGTAACTCAGTGAAGAAACGGAATGCCAGGCGATGTGTGTGTGTGGTTGTCGTTTGCGTAGCAATGGACAACTTCACCTTACTCTATTTATTTAAGACTGCTTCACAGAAAAAAAATAAATACAACAGTCATGTTTTAATGGAACTTACCTGTACTTGTTTTATCCATGACAATGTTACTTAATAGTGCATTATAACACTCTTGATACGCACTGTCACATCTACAAAAATGAAATGAAACTAATGATTCATGTTTGTACTTGAGGATTTATACTTAATTTATCGCACTAACTCTCAGGCAAATGAAAAAAATTCCTATCAAGCTTGAAGTAGGTACTTTCAACCATTACTGAGTAATTATTTAAAAAGCCTGTTAAATGTTATACTTTCAAAGCATCGCAGAGCGCTTAGGAAGCATTTTAGGGAAAAACGTTTTGCTTGATTTTTTTTGACAGGACGAATCACCGCTCGAAATTTGTCGTGACATCATTAAAACACCCTGTAAAAGTTCGTTATTGTCTTTTAAATAAATTTATTTCTTTCTGGAATGTGACTTTCTATTTTTTCGGAAAATATCATTTTTTAAACTAAAATATTTTTTTGATGTCGTGAATCTTTCTGGCTAGCTAGATGTGTCTATTATCCAGATTAACTGAAATTAATCAAATTTCAGACTTTGAGAAACTTCGTCATTGAAAGATTTGCATACATAAACGATCAATTTTTATTATCAAATTTTTAATAAATATATGTCATTTTGATGCTGTTTCCACACCCGAGTTTCTGGGTATTTTTAGTACATATCCACAGACTATACAAGCACACTCTGAAAAAATTTGTCTTATGCAAATTTGTTCCGGATGAAACTGTTAGTTTCCTGGCCTGTAATGTAATTAGTTAATGTTAAAGCACTAGTTACCAGAAACGTTAATGGGAGGGCTGACTTTCGTAGAAGTTATGAACTTTGAGGAAAACCACCATGCAGTTCCATTAGCCTGGATATTCTAAAACATAGTTCTCCTCTTACTGGTTTTGTCTAGCTTTGTGATAGTGTATAGCTTTATTGCATCTACATGTCAATATGTACTATTTATTTTTATGAAAATGATTAAAGAAAATAATTAGAACAAAAAAAAGAATATTACTTTCATTGTTTTTTTTTAACTTATAATAAATGGAGATCATCTCTAAACCTAATGTTTAGTACAACTATACCTTAGTTTGTTGCAAATATGTGTTTAATGTACAGTTAGGACATACATATACAAGGTAATTCACAAATGCTCCTAGAATATTCTAAGACAGTTCTTCATTAAGAATAAAAATTACGTGGCTTGGAAAATGCCCAATGTTTATTACAAAAAGTTTAACCGAAAAAATTTCGACGCCATAAAATCACCCATACAGATACTGCTAGAAGACATCTTTGTTGGGCGATTTTATGGTCCATTTTATATTTCTTATATATATGAAATTAACCATTCCCTAGCTGTGTTAATTGTGTCGACTGCGGCTCTAGATAATTGGTCATGCTGTGATAGGTCGCGTGTCTAGTTATATCACTCATTATAATGTTGTATTCCTTAGTCACATGCTCTCAGTGAACTGTCTATCTCATAGAGCTGGTTACCATGAAATAGGTTGTTTCATCTCCCTTATTAAGATTTTGTGGTAGTTTTCTTATTTTTATGGTCTTTCTAGTAATTATTGACTTGTAATTGTCAATAATGGATACTATTTTAATGTTGTCGAGGTCAATCTTGTGTCCTGTGATTTTTACAAGTCGTGCTAGGGATACAGTTCTCTCGTTTTTTCTAACTGGATTTGCATGTACTGCAATTGTTGTAGTCCTGGCATGGGATTTTATATAATCCTTGACCGTCTACGGTAATTTTGGCTTTTGTATTTTGCAAAACGGTGCTGAATTTTCTGTTGGTTTTAAATGTTATTTTTATTATGTGATTACTTACTTCGCTTGGTCAGTATTGGATTCTGTCTGCCCAATAGACAAAGAAATACAAAACTAGATTATTCCCAGCGAGAAATCTCCAAGATGTCCCAAATTATACGGTCTAACAACGATTCATAAAAAGGAGCCCATTTAAGCCCAACTGTCAGCAAAGTAGGATCATCTCTACAACAGTTAGTTAGATATTTGGTTAGACAACTGCAACCTTTTGCTGAAAATAAATAACGCAGAAAACCCTTACAGATAACCTCATTGATTTACTAAGCCACGAAATTGATAATCCTGAACATGTTCTAGTGAACTTCGATGTGGCATCACTGTTCACGAACGTACCTGTAGAAGAGGCACTTAAAATGATCAAATAAAAGTATCATCCAGTAGAGCACATCCTCAACCTAATTCAATATTGTTTAAATTAGACCTACTTTACATACAACGATTAACACTATAGCTAAAAGAGGAAGTATCGATATGCTGAAATCTACCTCATTCATTGTTCATATTTTCAAGGAGTGATTAGAAATCCAAGCTTTAAAATCGGTACCATTAATATCAAAATTAAGTCACAGTGGAGGTAAAAGCAGATGCACAGCTCCCATTCCTGGTCGTATTAATGAAAAAGAAACAAGACGTAGGCCATACATTGTGTGGAAGAGATACTTAGACCGACATATACCTAATGACATAATCACATCACTATCCAGCACTACTAAATTCAGTGGTAAAACATTAGTTACACGTTCCCAGAAGCTAGCGGATGCCAGCAATATCCAAGTGGATATGTAAACACTTCATAAAGCGCTGCAGAAAAATGGGTTTACAGAGTATACAATCGTAGAAACCGACTAGTTCTAAAAACAGACACGATAAGCAAACTTATATGTAAACACAGAAATAGAAAGCTACCTAGTGCATGGAAATCAGCACCAGTAGGCATCACAACGAGTGCCTACGAGTGAAGAAGACACCCGATCTACAACAACGGGACCTGTTACACGCAGTCGCAACCGAAATCAAGCATGCTCGTCTAACACAGCAAGAGTATACAGGGTGTCCCATCCAAAAGTAGGCACCCTGAATAACTTTGGAGATAAAAATTTTTTGAAAAATTGGTGAAACACGTCCGACTTTGTTTCCAAGGGGGACATATTTTAATGTAATACTTGTATACCTATCATCATCTCTTTACCCTACACGGCCACCCCCCTCAAAAAAATTCAAATGTCAAAGGGGTTGAGTGATACATCTTTTGAAAGGTCTTTCAATTGTCCACACGACTGTGTATTATTTTAAACTTTTATCGATTTGTTCCTGAGAAATAATTGTTTCATTATTTTAGGTTCGGGAAATAAAAAATAAAAGAAGCAGTTTAAATTATCGTATGTGTTATTCAAAATGACCCCCACCGACTTCCATATAGTAGTATAATCTGTCTTGAAATTCTGTACGAACATTTCTGAACACATCTGGAGTCAATAAACGGCATTCTCGAACAATTATTTCACGTAACTCTTCCAGAGAGGCGGGTTTTGTTGCAAATACCTTCGATTTAAAATGCCCCCACAGAAAGAAATCCAAGGGAGTTAAATCGGGTGACCCAGCGAGCACTCCACAGGACCTCTTCTTCCGATCCGTCGCTCAGGAAACCGATTATTCAAAAATTGACGGACTGCTATGGCAAAAGGTGGGGTGCCCCATCCTGTTGAAAAAACAGTTTGCCCTCTAAAAGATTATCTTCTTCCTCGAGGATTTGGGTAATCATTGGGTCGATGTTATTTTCTAACAGATCAAGGCACCTTTCGCCATTTAAATTGTCAGGAATAAAAACGGCCCGACAATGTGATCCCCTAAGATGCCAGCCCAAACATTTAACTTCTGAGGCCTTTGGGTATGAGTTTCCATGAACAAATGTGGATTAGTTTCACTCCAATACCTACAATTGTACCTGTTTACCTCCCCATTTAACTGAAATGTCGATTCATTAGACAAACACGTATTGTACAGTAGATTGGCATTACCGTTTAATTGTTCACTAAAAATCTCACAGAATTCAAGCCGACGATCGGCATCATCTTCGTTTAATTCGTGTACCAATTTAAATTTATATGGATGAAATTTGTGGGCATTTACAATTCGATGAACACTGCTTCGTGATACACCGGAAGCCTCAGCTACTTTCCTGATAGATCGAGTATTATCCATATGCAAATGACTCATAACTGCCACTTCGACTGCTTCATTCCTAATCAGTCGCTGAGGTTCATGTTTTTTGTTTCCTACAGAACCTGTTTCCATAAATTTTGTCAATAATTGTAAAACATACTGAGAACCAACCCTTCTATCTGGGTGATTTCTATTGAATATACGCTCCGTAGCTCTAGCATAATTATCGTTTTTAAAATAAATGCTGACAATTTCTATTCTCTCCTGAAGGGTATAAACCATTTTCAGAACTCACTCTGGTAAAATGTATCGCGATTTAAAATTGGTTGTGAACAAATTAATGTTCAAGGTCTATCAAATACTTATAAGTCTTTTATTATTCTAAAACTAAATGGACAAGGAAAGTGTTTTTTTGTCGAAAAAACTCGTGTTGATTTGAGAGCACTAAAAAATGTAGTTTTTTATAAATTCCAATACCCGGTGCCGTGTATTTTAGATTTTTTAAACGATTTCGATTGAGTGAAATTATTTTCCTTAAGAACGAATCGATGAAAGTTAAAAAAATACACAGTTATGTAGGGAATTGAAAGACCTTTCAAAAGATGTATCACTCGACCCCCTTGCCATTTGACTTTTTTGAGGGGATGGCCGTGTAGGGTAGAGGGATGATGATAGGTATACAAGTATTACATTAAAATATGTCCCCTTTGGAAACAAGGTCGACGTATTTCACCAATTTTTCCAAAAAAATTTTATCTTCAAAGTTATACAGGGTGCCTACTTTTGTTTGGGACACCCTGTATAAGGAGTAGCTCTATACAAAGAGCGGCATTTCAGATCGAGAAACCGCAGTAAACAGTTAAAACGATAACTTAAAGATGGCAGGTGACTCTACTGAAACGTCGTATATTGTATCTTGTAAATGATTGAACGTAAACAGCAAAAGTGATAAAAATAAATCCAATTTAATTGCATATTAGCACCTGTACTTCGAAAATAACCATGCGCTTCCAAATTATTTTTTAATATGAAAATTCCTATTATCAGGTAAAAAATTATAATTATAGTTTAAGCCAAAAGTATGTTATATTTGTTAAATATTTTCTCAACCTTTTCATCAGTTCCTTTTCATACTCGTTTTCATAAAAACTCATTTTGAAAATTTCAATTTCAAATTGTACTACAACTGTGGTAAAAAAATATGGCGTCTTACGATAATTTGACGTTAAGGTTAACTGCCTTTGAAAATGTAACTACACAGGATAATTGACTAAATGGTTGAAGTCAGGTAGATAAGCTAGGTAGAATTTGTCGACGTTGTCGACCTAATATTACTTTAAAGGGGTATAAAAAGGCTACCAAATAGGTTGCTATGTAAGTATAAATTACGTAGAATTTCCAACAAAATCTACCTAGTTAGAATATTCTACCATTATGACGATTTCGTCACCAAAAAAGGTAAATATTACCTAATTATACTACCTATTTCGATTTTAAGAGAAATTTACCTTTAAGGTAACTTTTGGTAGATTTTTTTTAGTTGTTTTCCGTTGCTGCGTTAGTTAAAGGTATTTTTAACAAAATAGTGTATGAGGTAGATTTATTGGCATTATTTACGTAAATTTAAATATAAAGTAAAACCAATAGGTCAATTTCGATGGGAAGTGTACTTTTCCAGTCAATTTTACATCATAACTACTCAATAAATAAATTCGTCTTTTACCAAGTCGAGTTATAGCTAATATTATGGAAAACGTTTGATGAGATTAAGTTGAGGCCAAGAAAATCTGTAGTCACCGCATTATTCGCTCTGCATTCACCGTAACAGCATTGCTACGGTCGTCTTGAAATAAAAATGTGCCGTTGATTCCCGTAAACCACAAATCACACCAAACCGTAAATTTTTGTGCATGAAATGATTATTCGTGAATAATTCGAGGATTTTCTTTCCCCAAAATGCGATACCATGTAACGGTCCACTTTTTTTGGCCTAATCAAAAGCCCTATCTTTAACGAGTAAACCACTTGCAGTCGCAGTAAGTTAGTGCCTGTTTAATTTAAAAATCTGATAATACGGCCCTGCAAGCTTAAATTAGTATATTTGAGGAGTCAAAGGCTGGACACAATTCGAAAATATTCAGTAAAAATGCATATGCCTAATAATATGGGAAAATAAATCTAATCTCTGATGTTGTTAAAAGGAGGTTCTTGTATTTTTAATGTGCATTATATAAATTTAAATCTGGAGTGTAAAACCAATCGTGCGTGACCTTGTCTATCTCCGCGAAAGTTGGCGTAACCTGTAGCCCTGTGATTGGTCAAAAACACGGGAGTGCGCGGGGGTGTATGGCCTAGCAACGGATTGATCTAGAATCGATCGAGAGTCTGTCTCGGGCAGTGGTAGAGACTGGACGTAGATTTCGCCTGTGGCGATGGTATAGAGCGAACTTATGTGAGTGCTGCCAAAGACAATTAGTGGCGGCATATTAAGTAATATGGTATAGTTATAGTACAGTTAAGTTACCGCGGTATATTTTGTCTTATGGAATGCGGTGTTTGAACAAGTTATGGTATGGTTTTTTATTTAGATCCCATTGGAGGATTGCCTTTTGTATAGAGAAGATGCTATTGAGCAGTTAAGTGACTGCGGTGTATTTAGTCTTATGGAATGCGGTGTTTTGAGCAAATTATATTATGGTGTTTTTTGGACGAGTCCAGTAGGACCTTTGCGATTACCGAAAGTAAGTGATTAACTTATTATTGCCAACCTTTTTTCTGACTATTAAGATATATTGTATATTGAGTGAACTCCAGTTTGAACTTAGGTTATTTAGTTAAATACCGTTATGTTTATTTGACATTTGATGTCGTATGTTGTTTTATTTGTGTTGTAACCAAGTGGTTAACAATTATTGTCTTTTGGCTAACTGTAAATACCGTTATGTTTATTTGACATTTGATATCGTATGTTGTTTATTTGTTTTGTAACCAAGAGGTTAACAATTATGTTTTTTTGGTTAACTGTAATATTTGCTTAACCCTAAATTTTTATTATAGCTAATACTGTGTCTTTTATATAAGTGCACCGACGTGTGGTCGGTCAGTCATTTTAATTACTGTGCATTCCGTTTGGTAACCGAATTTGTATTAATTTTTTCCAGTTTTTATTGAATAGATATGTATTTTGTTTAATGTAGTTTTTTTGATTAATTACCTATTCTGGAAATATAAAAAACTGGTGGTGCCCAACTAAAAACCCTGTGTATATAAATATACATTTAAGCAATCCAAGCTAAATTGGTGGAAAGGTTAAAGCTCATCCCTGGGATATACAAATTTGGAGGATCTTTTGCTTGCTAGCTGGGTAAGTTTTAAAATAACTGGCTTGCTTTTTTTATAAAACTAAATTTGAAATAAATGTAAAAAAGGGGTCGTTATAACCATTGTTATATCGATACGTCCATTTAACGTGAAATATGAGTCTCATCACTGAAGATGTTATTACGTGAAAACTGAGAATCTGTTTCTCTTTGTTCTAACATCCAAATAACAACTGTTCTGTTAACTGAATCTGATGAGCATGCAAATGCAAATCTTTATGTAAAATTCTCCATAAACTGGTTTGACTATTGCTTAATTCTTGAAAACATCGTGGAATTGATGTTGATGGGTCATTTTCAATACTGTCACGTAGAGCAGCAATGTTTTCAGCAGAACGTGTAGTTTTTGGTCTCCATGATGGTGGTGAACAGATCTAGTTTCTTAAAATTTCTTCACTAAATTTCTAATGCTTGTTTAGCATAGGACGATTAAACAATAAATATTTTATTTTTTATTGCTCTGAGCCATTAAATTAAATAAAAAGAAACACACCACATAAATTAGACAACCCCCAAGCCAAAGCCGAAGCTGCTCGGACAGGAGTTACACAGTTGAAAGAAACACAGACACACAACCAAAACCCTCGATTTTGCCAGAATCGAAACCGGGATTGGAACCCGGGAGTCTATGGGCAGTAAACCAGCTACGTTGGTTACTTAACGCTTTGGCCTACTGCGCTACCAAGATATCCACATTTATTATTTTATTGAAACACTAAACTATTTTAAACAAAGAGATATTTATTTATTATATGTGTAGATTCAAATGTTTTCGTAAGCGCGATTGTAAAATTATACCGACCGTATCAGCGACTCAACTATCTCTTCGCCCTGCGCCGCGTGCCGGCGATTTACACAATCCCTTCCACTAGACACCTGTTGTTTTGAAGTGGGTTGCCGGTCTTGAATATATTCCTATCATGATCAACCAACTGGGTTCCTGACATTATGTATTATACCGCGCTCTTATATAAAGGTGTTTATATTTACCAGTGGCAACCCTGAAGCCGATTCTGACATTTGTCCTAAAAATATCTAAACATAAAGAAATAATAAGAATTAATCCTGAATTGAACCTCTTATTATCTTTTCCGAGAGCAAACAAATCGAATTAACAAATAACTGTACCGAAATTTTAGATTCCAATTTTTTTTTGAAAATTTTATATTAAAAATTAATATTTTTCCATTCGCAGTTTTAAAAATTAATTATCCCTTAATAAAACACTTGCGGGCAATGTTTATAGGAACTATTTTTTCTTATTTTGATGTAAGGATTCTACTCTGGAAAGTTTTGTGTGTATTTGAATCACCCTATATGTATGTGAATATTTGAATAATATGATATGATACATATTTCTTTAAAAGCCTTTTCCGTCTGCTACATTAACATAGCTTGCCTTTAAAGTAAACAACTCGTACCTCCGTTTACTTTTTGATGTATTAAATGAAAAATTTTAAGCCGCACCTAAAAGTGATATTGATCTTCAAGTATTTAGTCCAAATCCTGATAAATTCCTGGACAATTCTCAAAAAAAAGTACTGAGTAAATTAAAAGGTCCTATGAAAAGATGATGGTTCGTATTTAAAATATACTTTGAAGAAAGTCAGCAATTAAATAAATTGTTGTTTTGTTTTTAGTAACACGTGGGGCAATTTTAATTGACAAGGGATTTGTTTTTGGGTAATGAAGCTTTATTTACAAGTCAGGGATTTCTTTTCTTTTGTTTTACATTTTTTTAGAGAATACACATCGTGATATTTACAGCATGAACGATTCCAATTTAAAGAACTCTTTACAGATAAATAATTTAATTGACAAACATGACATTAGTTTATATTTACTTTGGAAACGTACGTATACAGGGTGTCTGCAAAGTAATGGGACCCAGCTTAAATATAGTGTCATGTGGTAAAATGGGACCGATTTAACCAAACATATCTCAGTCCATAAATGCTTCCTTAAGAGGTTATGGGGCCTTAAAATAATATATGTATTTTGTGTTGGGTATATTTCAGAAACGACCGAACAAGTTAAAAATTAGTTCACATCTACTTTAAGAGAGTCCAAAGAATATGAGGGTATAAGCATTTCTGCATATATTATAAAAGACACTGTTTAAATTTTACTTATTCTTGTTACAAAATGTTCTCAAAAAGTGCACCATTTGCTTCAATACATTTTTACAGTGTTTTTCCAAATTTTGTTTGACAACGAAACCATTGTTTATAATTTCATTTACAGCCTCTCCAATTTTCCTTCTTCTCCAATATTACTGGGGTGCTGGCACACAATGAATTTCATATGGCCTCATAGAAAAAATCTAATGGATTGAAATCTGGGCTTTACCGTGGCCAAGGATGATTACTCCCACGCCCAATGCACCGTTGTGCAAAGTGGTTGTTTAACTAGTTTGGCACATTCCGTTCGATTTGAGGGAAGCACCATCTTGCAAAACCTCAAATTGCAAACATTGCAAATATTGGGTATCAGAGAATCCACAGTGGGTACAAGAAAAACACACTCAGTGATTCCAAAAAATGAACAGAGACTTACAAGTTCTTTCTGTTTCGGAGAAAATGTAAGTGATAAAATTTGCCAAAAGTTTTTACAAGAGTTCTTGAATACTTTTAGGGATGACTTTTATTTTCTACAAGGAGGTGCACCGTTTCACATTATGTCGTTCCTCTACTTTTATGTCTTAATGAAATGTTTCCAAATCGCTGGATTGACAGACAAGGACCTATTTAATAGCCAACAAGGTCCGCAGACCTTACGCCGTTAGATTTATTTCTGTGAGGATATCTCAAAAGCTAAGTTTAATTAAATTATCCTCGTAATTTAAGTAGACTAAAGCAAATGATTCAACAGAAGGTACGATCAGTTACGCCAGATATTATTTCGAATACAAAGAGAATTTATTGATTAACTAAGACACTAGCAAGTTGCAAACGATCATTAGTAGCATTTAACGTAAAGGAGCTCTTTTAAGTTATTTATAGGGATTTCTTCAGTCTACTTTATTCTCTTCTACGCTCTTATATCTGTAAAACAAACAGAAAAGTTCTGAAATCCTCTACAACTTGCCCTAACTTGATGTATATACTTGCTTTAGTCAAATCATCATGTAATGCATTCATACATTTCGATGTCAACAAAACACTCTCTGCTACTTCAAATACAAACTGAGAAGGTTCCAATAAATCTTGCGTTTCCTCAGGACAGTGAATATGTGCATGTCTGTGGAAGAAAGCTGGATGTCATGTGCCCTTTTGTATTAGAACTTGGAGGTGAGTTGTCCAGTGTGATATTTTTCCTATGAAGATACTTCCACAGCTTGAACTCATCAAATGTCTTACAAATGGACATTTTCTTTAGTAACTAAATCAAGTACTCTTCAGCTAATTGCATATTTTCTCATTTACCTTCTTACTTTTCGAAAAATCCCCGGTGTGTTTTTAACTGTTTCATATTCATTTATTTCACGTTGTTCCAATTCGGAAATATTATCTACAGAGTGGCGTAACAATTTACTACTTACTTTAAATAACCCCTCATAAAACAATCCAATGGATTCAAATCTGGTGACCTAGGAGACCACGCTATTGGCCCCATCTACCTTTGAGTATGGAAATTAAAACGACTACTTATTTTCTATAAAATGTTACCATAATACTTCGATAAAAAAGATGCGCTATTTTGAAAACTGTTTTTTTTGAAAAAAAAAACAAAATTTGTTCAAAAATTATATGTCAAAAATGCAACATTTTTGATGGAAAACATTTTTTTTATGAAGTAATAATGATATGGTGTCATCATTCAATAATAGAAAAATAGCGAATTTATTTCAAGTAACTTTATAGTGGTATATACGATAACAAGTCATTTAATAGACGTACCAAAAACCAAAATTATTTCCCTTCAAAATTACATTTACCATCAGGTAGCAGATATCACTAGTTATATAGTTGCTGCTACTTGAAAAATGGTGACGGGACCTACAGCAATTTCACTATGTTATGTTTACCAAAAGCTGGCAAATGCAAGGAATGACGTCATTTTCTTGGTAGTTTCAAACTGGCGTCTACTAAACTGCTACGAAAAGCTACTGAAAAGTTCCCACATACTTTACGATCCTCACTTTTAAGTTGTCTGATCCGATCTATACTCCATTCATTTCATATGAGCACATAAGAAATTGTTTACCTTTGCTCGCAGAGCGACCCTTTGTCGACTTTCAGTCGTGCATAGTTCTCTAGCATAGGCACGCGGTACATAATATATGAAATACACAAAATATATTTATATAATCAGGCCTATGCTAGAATTCCTTATGTGCTTATATGAAATGAATGGAGTATAGGTAAAGATAATTTTATTGTTTCGGATTACAATACGTTAATAACTGACTAAACGTCAAAAGGTTGAAGTGCTATTATTAGCGAAAATTAAACAAATAATTATTAACTCGGAGATTTACCTTGAATACCAACAAAATTCATTGTGGCGAAAATCTCGATTAGCCAAAGTTGTCACTTTTATCCATATTTTCTTTCATCTCATCACTTTCACATATCCGCAAATTTTGTATTTTCCTAAGTTATTCATTTGAAACATTTGAATTTCGCGAATTCTTTCAGTGGGCGAAATTTTAATTAATAATTATTAACGGTAAATCACAATCACAATCAATTAATCAATTAATCAAATAAAGAAAGTCTTTATTTCAACATTTGTTGGTTGCTCACTGCATTGGTCGATTTTTTCCGAAAATTTTCCTATCCTGGTTATTTATCTGTTCCAATGAATAAAGGTCGGTTCCGCATCAATTCAACAATTTGCTAAATTGTTAACTTTACTTAACTGTAATGTAAATTTTCTATAAAAGGTCAATGAATGCCGGAAAATTTTTATTGTTGTTTTACCATGTTCGATTAGTTCCGAATAAGAATACGTTGACTTAAAGGTTATTATCACTTTATAGTAGGTTTTCAAGGTATACGTAACTTTGTAGTCATTTCGAACTAGTGGGGAGTAGTAAAAATCACTTTAAAGTCTCTTCGTAGAAATAACGTTATTTTTACTCAAGATATCACTAATAAGTTACACAACTTTATAGCTCCAGAAAGTTTCCCGACAATATTACGGAAATTTGAAATAGAACACTTTCAGTTATCACTACGTTGAAGTGGTTGTTTGGTAACGCTGTGCAGTCGACATTAATACCAGTTTTCACTTTAAAATTTAAAAGGCTTTAAAGTAATGCAGAGTAGTATTCGTACAGTTACACATCTTGCTTCAGTTACTTGAAAGTGTAACAATTATGCGGCACATGAATTCCATAGAATTTACGTAATTGTGACTACAAGAACATACCACAAGGTGAATTTTACATTGATGTCGCAAATTTAATGACAGTTATATATTGCTTACTATATTAAAGTTCCGATGCCAGTTTCCGTCACTTTGGTGCTAGTTGGGTCCTGCTCCATCCGTAAACAGAATTTTATTAAGGAATAAATGATGTTCTTTAAATTTTCGTAAGAACCATTGGCAGAATATTAACCTTGGTTGCTGATCGTCACACATAATGAATACATAATGTGTTCTGTGCACTATTAAGATTTTCACAGTTAAAATGAGGGCGCAAAAGATTTGAGTCGTATATTTTCATGTTTGGGATTCTGTTAAAAATAAAATACGCTTGCGATAAATCAAATATTTATTTACTATTTAATAGGAGTTTCGTATCCACCACTACTCAGTATGTTGATAATTCGTCGGAATTGGCTAACAATGTAATAAAACCTCAATTTCTCATTAAGTCGACGTTACGAAAATATTTATTGTCTTCCTTAGTCCTGAGGACAATAATAAATATTGTCGAAACGTTGACTTAATGAGAAATTGAGGTTTTATTACATTTTTATCCAATTCCGACAAAATATCAACATATTTATTTACTTCTCAACAATACTGGAAGTTATTGTTTCATTATTGAATTAGATATAGACATTCATAAGAGTAATAGCCCCACCTAATGACAATTTATGAAAATGTATCGTAACTGCAAACGTGAATTTGAATACTCTATAAGTATACAAAGATACGTTATAAATCCAAATATTGGTTGTATGGCTGGTAGAAGCCGATTTGGTTGTCAATGTGTTGAGAGAAATCTGTTTTGAGCGTGATGATGCCAATAACACAAACGAGAACAATATAAAGGGGTTGGAAGAGATACCAACATGCCGAGAAAATGAAGCTAACGGGCTCGCACGCCTTATATTGAACATTCCTGCCATTACAGCCACGATGTCGGAAAATTGCTGCTAACACGAAATACAACAGTCAAATTATTACTGCTTGAACTGATTTAATTAAAAATGTTTGTGGTAATTGTACCTACTGCTCACACATGAACTATGCGTGATGTTTTAATTAATTTATGATTTCGTTTTGTAAAAATTTATGTGGGTTTATCTTATCTAACTGAGTTGACTATTCTGAGGAATTTTAATTGAGTTAGGGAAAATATTATAACGGGTGTTCGTGCGATAACTTCGACTTTAAATATTTCGGACACTTTTAATGATAATTACTTAAATTTTATATACTTATATAAGTGAAAAGATGACATCAAACAATGTATATTGCAACCTGGTTGCATGCACCTGTTACCCCTTGTTAACTTTGAAATTTTACTAAAATGGCCGTGTTACTGTAAACTACAATTAATTACAGGTTAAGTTATTTTATTGTTTGTACAAAAAAAAGAAACATCAACTTCGAAATAGGAGACTGTTGAAATATCACGTCCCCTATCAATGAATTGGACGCAGAAGGCCACCACGTTTTCCTGACTGTGATCTTATTAATTTTTATCTTATTCCTATTTAAAATTTGTGTTTTATACAACACAACCTAAACTTTAGAATGCCTAGAAAATTGAATGATTTTTTGAGTGAAATAATATTTCTTCAAACATCTGTTTTATTGTTTGGAAATTAGTGATTCTTATTTTGAGCACTTAATAAAATCATTTAACATACACGTGATTGTAGTTTAGATTTAGCAGAGAAAGTGATTGTTCTTAATAACTAGAAAACGAAACGCATAATACAGAATGTCCCGAAAGTAATCTGCTAAATTTGTGGAATCAATAGATCACCTCAAAATAACATCAATTAGTGATACACTTTTGTTGAAAAGCTGACCGTCAAACAAAGATGTCACGATAGAACCATATTTTTCGAAATTTCTTTGGAATCACTGAATCGATTACTTTGAAATTTATCGATTCAGTGGATCCGGAGATATTTCGAAAAATATGTTTCCATCGTGACTGATGGAAACGGTTCATTTTTCGACAAAATATTATAGTTTGAAGGATTACTTTCGGAACACCCTGAATATAACTTATTATACTGTAGTAAAATTTCATATTCAGTAGTCATTCACTGCTTACCATTTAAAATTTCAAAGTTGAGTTGGCTGGAAGTGGCAGGGTATATTCAGTCAAAAAGTTTCAGTCCCAAACAGTTTGTATGATTTTAACAAATACATATTAACTTTTTAAATCTTGTAAACTGATTTATACTAATATAATACTTACGTCCTGTGCCATAGTAACGTAGCACACAAACTAAAATATACTTTGGGCACCACAGCATGCAGCACTCTGGATTCAGAAATAGATTTTTTAATAAAATTTTTTAATGTTTATCAAAAAAGTGACCAAAATGGATGTATTGTATTCAAAATTTCCTCTAGATTCCAAAAATGTCAAAATATATAGGGTGGTTTATTTAAAAATCGAAAGTTGTGGGCATTTCCGGTCAAACCGGATGTGCACCAAACTTTATTTTTTATTGAAAAGATGGCATTTTAGTCGTATAATAAGCCCTAGAAATTTCAATTTTCTATTCCAAATATTTTAGGAGATATCGGGGCGAGCGCAATTCGTGACTCACCCGGTATATATATATATATATATATTGCAACACCCCCGTCCAATTGTTGGCATAACACAATAAGCTGAGGGTTGTACTTATTGACCGGTAGCTCAGTGAGCAGGTCGTGAATTAGGGCTTCGATTGATTTGAGTTATCACCAAAATCTAGGCTGGGCGCCAGGACTTTTGCAAGTACAAAATAATTAAAATTTTATTTTAAAAGGTAAAGATAACGTTAAAACTTGAATTCGGTTGGTAAGGAAGTGGAATAAAAAAGATATTATTTTATAAAAAGTATAATCAAGACTAGTATATGTGATGTACAATATATACAAGATATTAAAATTTACTTGTGGTTGAAGACCAAAAACTAACAAAAAAATTATATTGAAAGAGGAAAAAAAATGAAAAATGAAATGCCTGATCTCTCACAACACAAATTTCTTCTGACCAAATATAATGTTTACTGGGGACGAAGATCTTACGTATTTCCAATGGGTTAGTCCAGCGAAGAATCCACCAACGGCTATGCTCTTAATGGGTTCGGTGTCAATTTGACTCACCACTGTCAGTACTGCAGTTACCCTTGAGAAAAAAATTCCAGTTGTGTAAAATATCGTTTTTCTGCTCCACCCAGTATATAATGATCAGTTCAATCCACCAGTTATCCTCTTCTCTTGGTCCAGGTATTAACATAAAAAGGGAAGTGTTCTATGAGATCAGTATTATAGGCAAAACAAAGTTAAAACCTGTGACGTTTGGATTGTCCAGCTACGTAGACAAAATGAGAACACAAATTTACAGAGTAAATTGCAAACTAATCAAATTAGGATCGGTATCCTATAATATTTTAGGAAGTTGAAGACTTTAACTAACTTAAGTATTAATAAAAGTTACGTTAAATAGAAAAAAATACTAGTCCAACAAATAAACTAGGTGTAGCCACGATAATGAACAAGTGAAATAGGTATTCACTAAATGTTAAGATATTTTTTTACTAAAAGAAGTTAATCTTCAAAAAAATAGAATTTAGAATGTCTGTATACAGACATACAACTAGAAAAAGATAACGTAAATAAATATTTGCTAAATATAATACAATATGATAGTTTTCAACTTGAAGGTAACGTTAAATTAAATTATTTATTAGTTCCTCGGAGAGAGGTTCTAATGAATTGCAGATGAAGTTAAATAAAGATATCTACTTGACTATATGTTTACGTTAGATAATTAAAAGTTAATCAAGTGCCAGATAACTAGGCAGGTATCTTTGCCAGAGAACTAGGCAAAGTTCCACTAGAGTAGCGTTCCTAAATAAATACTAAGAAAAGTTCAAATTCGATATTTTAAATTTAGAAAAACCTTACGTTACTGAGGTCTGGTTGATAAATATATGCACTGGTATAAATAATCCACCACAAAACAAATGCACCAAATTAGATAATTTTCACAATTTTCACAGGTTATAAACAAATAGGTTTGGTCCAACCAGGTGTACCAATCTCCAAATGTAACCAGTCACCACTTTCAGAGTGTTACCAACGTAGCTAAGTGACCTAAAACATCAACAGACAAAGACAGAACACAACTAACTACGATACAAAATGGCGACATCCGTTGCCAAGTAAATCTAAAATTTACAATAACCGAAAGTTAGTTTAAATTAACACACGAAATTATTACAATATCAAAGTGATATTAGATAAATTGCCAGCAAGGCACGATAAATTGATACTAGTCAATATTAATGATGGCTGTTCCAAAGAACAACCAAGGTGAACTGATCACCGAAAAGCAAATTCGCCCAAGGCGTAAATTAAGATAATTACGGTACAATATTATTATGAAAATTACCTCAAAGGTACTTTAAATCAATATAGCAACTTTTTAAATAATGATTAGCATAAAATCACAAGATAATACCAGAAAACATATAAATTTTACCAGACCGCAGAATTATAGATGATTTCCATCTGAACGCTGCACTAGTAAGAAGAAAGTAGCTTCGTAGTATTCTGCTACCTAAACTCGATTATAGTTTGGAAAGAGACAAACATTTGGGAGTACAGTATGAGCAATAAAGATGAATAGATATTTAGGCATTTTTTTATAAGCACAAAAATCTACCAAACCAATTGGTCCAGTAGAAATCAGTGGCGCCATCTGTACTAGACTAGTAGAAACTTAATTCATCGTGGAACAACAACAAACTGGAATGAAATGGCTTGCAATTTCGTTACAATATATATATATATATATATATATATATATATATATATATATATATATATATATATATATATATATATATATATATATATATATATATATATATATATATATATATATATATATATATAGTTTATTAGTTTAAAGGAAAAGGTCTTTATTTTTCTCACAATCCTTTATTAATGATTATCATAATCATTAATAAAGGATTGTGAGAAAAAATAAAGACCTTTTCCTTCAAACTAATCCATTATCTCACACCATGGGTACACCATTTGAGAATATATATATATATATATATATATATATATATATATAGGAGAAGAAAACCAAGAGTCAATTTGTCGACGTTTCGTGTATTTTGACATATCCTCAGGATTAGATTTTCCTTTTGAAGGCATTCAGTTAAAAACTTAATATAAACATGAACAATAAATATAATCACGAACAATAATACGGACAATTGCCATTGACTAGTCAATGAACGTGAAAGATTTGCCAAGAAATTGACCAAAATAATAATAAGTACAAATTCCACTAGAAAAAATGTATGTGATGATTTTGTATTACGAGTATATGGATTTGTTTGTTTGGTATCGTTAAGAAATTGAATTTGGTTTATCTTCCGATTAGAATAAATTGAGAAATATTGCCACCGAAGTGTTTGATTGCGAGTCGCATCATAACTGTTCGACTTTGATCGTGAATCAAACACTACAGAAATCATTGTTGTCATAATTATTGGTTTTATGGCATTTGATCCTCAATCAAATATAAACCGCTGCGGTACAACATATCCTAAATCATATAATTATTTTTCTGTCAAAAAGCAATACTTACTGCTATACAAATAATAATAAATACTCAAAGTAACACCTAAATACAAGATATCAAAGTCGCAATCCTCTCACTTTATTTCACTGAAGATTAAATAAAGTTGCGAAACTTCTTGGTGATTCATAAATTTGTATCATACAAAGAAAAGTGATTAAGCTTTAGTTGCGATTGACCACTAGTAAACTATTTTTACCAAATAAATGGAAATCCTTCTTGAGACTGTCGTGTACACCATTGTCAGATCAGTTTCTGGTTATTGCCCTCGTCAATGTAAAGTAGAAACACGCAACGTCAACAAGGAGAATCTCAGAATCATTAGTCTCTATAAATAAAGTGATAATAAAGTATTAATAAGTTAATAGTAACTCCATATATCAATGTCAATCGCAAAGTAATAATTTGGAAAAATGCTCCGACAAAGCGATCCTTACTAATAAAGGTATAATAATAATTAAAATACCGAAATATACCAATAGAGGTGGGATTAATTTACAAATAGTAATAAATACTCAAATACCTAAATACCAGGTATCAAATTCGTAATCGTCTCACTTTATTTAATTGAATATTAAATAAAGTTGTCACACACACTTCTTGATGATTTATAAATTTTTATCACACAAAGAGAAGTGATTAAGCTTTAATTGCGATTGCCTACTAGTAAAATAATTTTACCAAATAGGTGGACATCCTGTCGGAGGCCGACGCGTATACCATTCGCAGATCGGTTTCTGATTATTGCCTTCCTCAGTGCGAGCTAGGTATACACAATGTCTACCAGGAGGATCTCAGAATCATTTTAGTCTCTAGTTTAATCTCATTGAGAAATAAACATATATCTCAAAATAACGATTAAATCAATTAGAGCGCTTGAGCTTTTCTCTAAACTATTTAATACGATAATATGTTGAATTGTTTGATGTGAACCGTATTAATTTAAAAAAGTAGTCTGTTGTTTGGTATTAATATTATTTACATTTAACAGATCTATATTTAGTCAGGTAATAAACTAATCAATCATAATATTTTCTTAACAAAGTGTTCAATTTGTATTTGGTGGCTTACACAGCATTTCTAAACAAAATCTTCTTCCTGGTAATTTAGTACACATCCAGAGATTCTCTTGGGGTATATGGTCGGAAGTTGGCCGTTCTAGTAAACTAAATTTAACTCAATTATGAACAAAGAACTCTTCATCTCGCCGTCTGGCCTCCCTGTACATCCTAATTATTTTATAATTTATACTATATTCTTACATGTTTGCTATCCACATACCTCAAACCGTGAATTCGTTGATTGAAGGTCCTGGTAACACTTACTACTTTATTAACTAATTAATAATTAACATCAATATTAACTTAATGAAGGATTTAACTATAATCACAATTAAACACATAGAAATCACTACTTTAGTCTCTAACTTATTTCTTCTTTACTCGCACATTCCAAATTAAGACTGAGCTTCTGAACCAATGAAGGACTTAACTATATTTAAATTAAACACACAGAAATCAATACTTTAATCTCTAACTTATATCTTCTTTACTGGCACAGTTCCAAATTAAGACTAAACTCCTGGACTAATGGGTCCATATATAAGCCACACAATGGTGTGCTTTATATATCCATTTTTGTACAGTTCAGAACTCTCTTGAACATGCCGGACCTTTTCTCGAACAATTCTAGTGCCTTCTTTATAAGACAGACTAACCTTGGCCATTTTATTCAGGTTTTAATACTAGTAACGCCAACTTTGAGCACACCCCGGAACCACTCTATGGAGTCCATTGGCATAACAATATACACCTTATTAAATAATATACAGTGAGCACGTAAAGGTTGGAATAAATTCCTTAAAACGATACAAAGCAAGTGAAAAGAGTTCGCTCAGACGCGTCGATTTTTAAATGCATTTCTCATTTTTTTTTTGTCAAAATTTTTTTTTTTCAAATATTTTTATAGAAGTTACGATATCATCGACAATTTTTTTAAACGACAACCTCCATTTTGAAAAATGGCATTTGAAAGAGCATATTTTTCTGCATACAGTACGTTAAATTTTATGGCATGTTACGTGACGAAATTATCAAGAAAAAAATTAATTTAATATTATAAACACATACTTGCATTAGTGATGGTCCCACCCTGGCAGAGGAAGTTTTCTAGACTCTTTTCGTGTTTACACTTTTTTTCATTTACTTAGTAGCGTGGACCTGGCTACAACACGTTAGTCTTCATTTGTCACTTTGTAAGTGTTTAAAGTTCTGATAATGGTACGTTTAAGTAAGACACAATGAATTGAAATTTTAATGATGATTGGCTATGGAAACAGGTCCCGAACACAACATCTGGTTTGTGAATTATTTAATTATAAGTACCCTGATCGACCTATTACCCAATCAAGTGTGCAAAGTGGAGAAGAAGTTCCGAGATTTTGGTCATGTAAAAGATAATTTCATGAGAGGTCGTCCTGCAATTCCAAAAATAAACAGTTAAATGTTTTAGTGACAATGGAGGACAATCCTTACACATCAATTCGCGAAGTCGCAGCGGAGCAGTCAATTAGTCAGCAGACTGTTTTAAAATATTTGAAAACGAATAAATGGCACCCGTATAAAGAAAATTTAGGTCCAGAGCTTAACGAAGATGATTTCGATCGCAAAGTAGAATTTTCCGAAACCATGATGGAACGATGTAACACCAATTTTAAGCCGAGGACTTTTCTCTGATGAGGCCACCTTCTGTTTAAGTGGCAAAACTATTTGGAACTGCTCCGACCAAACATAATTACAGGACTTGCCGCACTGTGTTAAAATGACAAAAACCTTAATGTATCGGAAAACTCCATATGGTTTCAACAGGATGGTGCACCGCCGCATTATATGCCAAGAGTGCATAATTATTTAAACGAAATTTTCCCACACAGATGGATTGGTAGACGCAGATCAGTAGAATGGTCAGAATTACACCATTGGATTATCTTTATGGCGTTACCTTAAATAGTTTATTTTAATAGACCGAACAATGTTTAGATTAGATTAGATTAGATTCTTTATTGATTCTTTATGCCAATTACAAAACAATGGATAGAATAAGTCAATAAGTGGTAAATTACAATTACACAAGAGATAAAAAACTTCTATAGGACAAACAACAACAGAGTGTAAGTAATGTGGTAAATAAAAAAATATAAATATATACACACATATACATCCACATATAAACACACATACACACACATATACACACACATATACACATATATCCATACATATACATACATATATATTCACATATATATACATACATACACATATACACACATACATAAAAAAAATGTTCAATATAATGTGTGTGACAAAAACGAGAATATACTATACTTTAAAGTATTCGTCTAATTTATATAAACATTTATTTAATAAATATATTTTTAAACGTTTCTTAAATAACGTTATGGAGTTGCACTCTTTGATTTCTGTAGGTAAGTAATTGTAGACTTTGAGACTCAGACTATTTGGTGAGTTTAATGTGATACTTACGCTATGAAATGGTATATGAAAATGATTTTTTTGTCTCGTGTTAATATTATGGACCTCTTTATTTGGTATAAATTTGTTCTTATTATTAAAAACATATAAGCACAGTTCATATATAAAAAGAGACGGCAGAGTCAGTATTCCGTACTCCTTAAAATGATTTTTACATGTATCTGTATTTAATAAGCCTGTCATACATCTTATAATACACTTTTGGGCTATAAACATATGTGATAACGTGGATTCACCCCAAAAGCATACTCCATATCTTAGTCGTGAGTCAACTTCCGCATATTATAATTTTTTTAATTGATCAATAGTTAGTACTGATTTGATACTTCTAAATTGATAAATCGCTGAATTTATTTTAGAAATAATGTTTCCACAATGTGTTTTTCACGTAAGACATTCATCCACGTATAAAGCATTAGGAATTGTTTTGTTGCCTATTTGCATGCTCGAGTATTACACATTTTTTGTCTATTGTGGAATCTTAGGGCCAGAGTTTTATCTATATTAAAAAGTGAAGACAGTTCTGCTAAAACCATTCAAGTTCGTTAAAAATCAAATGTAATACCATAGTATTACATTTGATTTTAACGAATCTTCATTTTTAACTGACATAATTATTGATGTTTCGTCAGCGTCTATGGTAAAACATGCTGAGATTGTCAAGGCAACAAGATCATCATATAGATAATAAAGAACACAGGGCCGAGAATTGATCCTTGCGGCACGCCTCTATTAACTTCCACGTATTCCTAGTTAACATAGTCCACAGTAATAGCTTCATTATTAAGCAATGAAATGTATTGTTTCCGCTTATAGAGAAAACTCTCAATCCAGTTCAACGATATACCTCTTATGCCATATATATGTAGTTTAGCGAGCAGTTTCTCGTGATCAACGCAAGTCGAATGCCCTGCTGAGATCACAAAATATCCCAACAGGGCACTCGCCTGCCTCAATATACTTAAGTATTTCTTCATAAAATGAATGGACAGCAGTGATTGTCGATTTACCAGATACAAATCCGTGTTGACTATTTGATATTGTATTATTACTATTCAGGAAGCTTAATAGTCTATTTGAAGAAGCAATATTCAATAATTTTAATAATGTTGAGGACTTAAAAGATAGAATTAGGTACGAAATTGGAAGAATTGGACCCGAAACAAGTACTGACGTTTTGCGAGAATTTCAGTTTCGGCTTGAATATTGTCAAGAAGCAAATGGCACGCAATTTGAACATTTAATTTAATTATTTTTGTTGTATTTATTAATTCTTGTAATTTTGTTTTATTACATTGTTATAAGTAAGTTAAGACTTTTCTTTTTAGATAATTTCGTCATGTAACATTGAAATTTAACGTACTGTATGGAGAAAAATGTGCTCTTTCAAATGACATTTTGCAAAATGGGCGTTGCCTCTTAAATGAATTATCGATGATGTCATAATTTTTTTAAAAATGAAAAAAATGAGAAATGCATTCAAAAATCGACATGTCTGAGCGAATTTTGTCACTTGCTTCATAACGATTTTAAGGAATTTATTCCTACCTTTACGTGCTCACTGTATAATGCCACCGTATTTAAAAATTGATATTGGGCTTTATCTAGAAGTGTTTTTTCCAAAGATGTAGTCTATTGTACCAATAATTTAGTGTCAGTAACAAAAACTACCCACTTAATTTCTTTGCGTAGTGATAAGCCTCGACATTTGGAAACGTCCAAACTAGTGGATGTTTCAATCGTTGTTGTGGTATAGGAATTTATACATGCATAGTCCATGTGGATTATCTTAAAAATATAAATAATATTGTTTGTTCAGAAGTGGCATTCTTTTTGTTGTTTAAGTCTAACAATTATTTGAATTGATGATAACAATAACAGAAGGTGGTAGACTATAGATCTTTTTTCTAAATGTCTACAATGTATTTAGATTTTTTTCAGGGTCCTACAATAAAATAATGAAATTTAAGTTGTTTCCGCTACATTTTCTGTATACTCACAGCTTATCGCACTAAATTAACTAATTGCGATTTTTTTTGGAGTATTGGCATATAATAAAACAAAGGACACGTATCGCCATGAAAAAGGTCGGAACGATAGGCAGCATTTGTTTCGTTCTTGTTAAATTGTGAAAAA